>PVKC010026230.1:0-16203 GCA_004027635.1 Crocidura indochinensis | reverse complement strand
ATGGCTCTGGAAAGGAAGTCACACTTGCCATGGAAATTCAGATCTAGGTAGAGTAGGGAATGTCAGCACCTTGTGTGTTCTCAATTGCAAGAGAGCCCCAACTAGAAAACTCTTTTGATTCAAAGACTTTTGTGTTCATGTTAAGGACAGAGAACTGGGTCAGATGACAGTTTGGCTTCTTTGTTATTCCACTAGGCCACAGGTAACTTCTAGATTTACAGAGGATTCCCCTCTTACAGCTTGGCAAATTAAAATAGCAGAGAAATCAGGGGCCGGGCGGTGGCGCTGGAGGTAAAGTGCCTGCCTTACCGCACTATCCTTGGACGGACCTCGGTTCGATCCCCTGTGCCCCATATGGTCCCCAGGCCAGGGGCGACTTCTGAGCGAATAGCCAGGAGTAACCCCTGAGTGTCACTGGGTGTGGTCCAAAAAAACCAAAAACAAAAAAAAAAAAACAAAAACAAAAATAGCAGAGAAATCACTTGGTTATTTTCAGGAACCTATCCCCTTTCTATTCTATACCATTCTTCTAGCCAATGGCTTTCTCCTACCTCAGTAGGCAGCATAACATTTTCTTTTGTTGGAACTTTCCATATGTCAAGGAAGAGGAAGAGTTTGCAAATGGAATCTGTTGCCTCTGCTTCTTTCAAGGAGTCATCCAAGATCTTTCTGGAACTAATTTCAAAGCGATTCTAGGAATTATAAATTATCCCAAGCTGGTGTTTTTATCTTTATCGATCACAAATAAAAGTGTGGGGTGATGACATACAACCCAGGTTGACTCAGTCAACTCTCTGAGTGTCCACTTTGTCCCCAGTGCTGTGATGGTGGGTGCAGGGGTCACCAAGCTGAATAAACCCATGTTCCTTCTCAAGAGGTGCTTGCATCTAAAGGTCATGACAAAGGTCAATCCTAAAGCCACATCTGAAAATCTTAATACCCTCCTCTACACAATAACCTGAGCGTTAAACCTCTTGAGGGCATCTAAGTTAAATTTTTTTTAAAAGAGCATAAAGCCCATGAATAAAAAAAGCCATCTATACATCCCTCCTTTTCACTCACTACTTGCAAACTGGATAAGACACAGTCAAACTTTTCCAATCCACAGTGTGGAAAAATAAATAAATAATGGGTAAATGTGTATTTTTCTCCACACACATTTTCAGCAGGATGACCTGCTTCTAATTAAGTTAGTTTTTTTTTCCTTTTCTAACAATCTCCAGTTCTTTTTTTATTTTCTTTTTTCTGTTTTCCATGAGAATGAGAAGAAAAAGAATAAAAAAACACAACAAAACAAAAACATGAGGGCAAAGGGGAAGAGCCAGAGTTCTGTAGAGAAACAGGAAGTTTTGTGAAACCCTGTTTGCCCTTTCTGCTGTGAAGAAGTTTGCTGAAGAGCTGTAACTCTGCACTTGGCTATGTAAGCCAGCTACAGAAATGACAGAGGTCAGTGTGGGAAAAGAAGGGGTGCCTGAGGCCCATAGTGATAGCAAAAGTCAGTGCTTCCAGGCATCTACAGTTGAAACGCCAAACCACTGAGACTGCCGAGGAAGCTTCATTCTTCATTACTTTCTTCTTTCCTTTATTTTTCCTTTCTTTGCTTTCCTTCATGGCTCACTATTATTATTGTTATTGTTGTCATTTGTTGTTATTATTAATAATATTATTATTTTGGTGAAATTCTGAATCACTATAGATGCACTCAGTAAGCCAAGCTTTGCAAACACGTGCATGTAGTCTCCATGGAGGCCAGGCATAAATCTGTTTAGCAGCAATGGAACCCTTTGTTGTCTGTTTTTTCTCTTCAATGGTTGGTAAGGATGAGAATCAAGAAGAAAACGTGGCAGAGAACAAGAGTGCTTAAGTGGCCATTTCAGTAATTGGAAGATTTCTTTAGAGATACTGGGAAGAGGACAGTTTTGGGTTTTTTCAATGTAAATATTTCTTATAATATTAAATGGAATTCTGCTTCCCTGATTGGAAGAGGGGACTTGGACTTGAATTAAAATTTAAAATGGATTGATCCAAAGAAGCTTTACACATGGATCCTGAAATATCCAGATAATGGATGTGTGTGTGGAGGGCATGTGCATGCATGTGACTACGCATGTGTATGTGTGTGTGTGTGTGTGAGAGAGAGAGAGAGTAAGGTAGAGAGAGAATGTATGTTTGTGTGTGTTTCCACCCTGTATTGGGGATCTTGTTGCCCCCCCCAAAGTACATTGTGCAAATTCAGTTACTAGAGATAAATGTCTTCATAACATCAATATTTTCCGATGTAATGTGGAAAAAAAATTTTTATTTTAAGCCCAAATAACTGTATGGCTATTCCGAAATATTTGTTCCTATTTAGCTAGTTCAACATTAGCTACACTATAGAAAGAAAAAAAATTAACTTTTGTTGTGTATATATGAGGAATTTTTTTAGTTAACTAAGAAATTAATTATATAATTTCAGGCCCACATTTAATTAGCTACTTCCCAGGACTAACTTGCAGTGGTAGAAATTTTTGGATTTCAACAATGATATTTTTTTTCTCTGGATAATATTTTGCCATACTGAATTTTGATTTTTAAAAATTACTTTTTGATTTTTTTGACTTTATATCAGATTCTCTAGCTTTGTTTTGAGCAGATTGACATAAGCACAGAAAGTTCTGAAAAAAGAGCACCGCCAGGAGCCATACTTCTTTGGATGCTTGGATTAATTTCTTCTTTTCACATTATCTAATGGATACTGTATTTTCCACCCACTGACCTGATTCTGGATTCGGCAACAGATGATTCTCCATTCTTGTAGTTTCTATTCCTTTTGAGGAAAAATTATAAACAAAGAGCCATTCAAAAAATGAGAAGTTTAGGTCTCCTAAAAGAAACAAATAAGGTTGGGAAATCAAGAAATCCTTTCACTAACAATATAGCAAACCACAGTGTATAAAAGAAAAAAAAGAGGACAAAGAAAGAGAGAGAGAAAGAGAGGGAGAGAGAGAGAAATAGAAAGAGAAGAAAAATGTCTGTCATCAAGGTGGGGATGGGGAAGGATGGGAGAGAAACATTGATGGGAAATGTGCACTGGTGACAGATGTTGGACATTGAATGGTTGAGAATCAATCTTGAATAAATTTTGTAGCAAAAAAATAATAAAACCAGGGAGCCGGGCGGTGGCACTGGAGGAAAGGTGCCTGCCTTGCCTGAGCTAGCCTAGGACGGACTGTGGTTCGATCCCCAGGTTTCCCATATGATCCCCCAAGCCAGGAGCGACTTCTGAGCGCATAGCCAGGAGTAACCCCTGAGCGTCACTGGGTGTGGCCCAAAAACCAAAAAGAAAAAAAAATAATAATAATAAGACCACCATCAACAACAACAAACCAACAGCCTTATAAACAGCCTTGTAAAAATGGTGTTTAAATAAAGTAATTTGAAAAAATGACTGGAGTAGATATTGCCACAAATGTGTGACATTTAACAGTGTGAAACTCAGGGATCACTCTGGGTAGTGCTTGGGAGACCATATAGGATGCAAAAGCTTGAACCTGGGTCAGTCACATGCAAGGCAAGAGTCCTACCATCTGTACTATCTCTCTGCCCCCCAATTTATATTCTCTTATTCACTCAAACTATTTCTCTTATTCACTCAAAAACACATTACATGTATCTAAGAGTCACTACATGTACAAGGTTTTCTGCTGCAACTTCATTAAAAACAAAAATATGTGATGGAGGGTACATTATGCTGTATAATGACTCTCTTATCAATGTCTTCTGATGAAGCTATTTCTATTCTTTCTATTTCTGTTTATATGATTCTCATCTATCTATCTATCTATCTATCTATCTATCTATCTATCTATCTATCTATCTATCTATATATCTATCATAGGACTCCAAAATAACAGTTTGTCTATTTGTTGGGCCATGCTTAGAATAAGAAGAAAATCATGCGTCTTTATCCAGAAACCATGCTGTTTAACTCAGGGCATTTATATCCTTCTAATCATCATATTAACCATCTGTGGAAAGACATACATATCAGATTCTAGAAGACTGATGCATCAAGTAGAGCATAATTAAACTATACCAAATATCTTCTCTCTCTTCTGTGATACTCAGTCTTGAGCATGAAGATTTGAGTAATTCTTCTCTGAGAAGGACCTTGGAGTTTCACAGATGAGACAGAAATAGCTATTCCTGTAGAGAGAGCTATACATTATATATATTACATATATTATATATATATATATATTCCTATAGAAAAGTATAATATACTCCTGCCTTGTATTGAATGAAGAAAAAGATCTCTGCCTTCACCTGCACCAATAAGACTCTTTCAGCAGTTGGCAATCCCCAATGAGAGACACCAAGACTTGGCTTGGCTGAAATTGGTTCTAAGAATATCAATACTCAGAAGATCATCAAATTCCTCTGAATTCAGAGACTCCCTGGCTCTTCTGAACATCTTTATTCCCTTGAATGTCATGACCTGCCACATTCTTGGTCTTTTGCTAAGTTTCAATGATGCCTTCTCATGAAAAACCACACAATTGAGTCCTTGATATTGTTTCAGATCTGTCCCTTCTGGTTATTTTTTGTCTCAAAAAGTGGTATTGTTTTTCTAGAAAGCATCTCTGTCTGTATCACTATCTCAAGTATATCTTAAAATCCCCCTTCTCAAGAAAATATCAAGTGTCCCTGTTTTCTTAAAGCTTTCAATTTAGTGGTTTGTCTCTCAGAAGTTTCCCTCTTTCAAAAGGTGACAGACCTATTTTGATTCCATCTGTCTTTCAAGTAATTCTCCCTTCAAATATTGGAAGGGATTCTTTCAAGTATAAATCATGGACATAGTACTTATCCTGCTAAAATCTCTGGATGGACTCTTGGATATAAATATCATCTATTATCTTTGGGACACCCGGTGTGGGTTGTCTTATTCTAGCTCTATCTACCATCCCATTTCTGCCTCTCTCTCCTATGCTGTTCTTTGATTTTTGTTGTTATTGTCTTTCAGATGACTCTAAAATCAACACCCTTAGTCATTTTCTGCAAGGCTTCCTCTGACCCCTACATCTAAAGTTTCTACTAAATGTGGGGGTGATTTTGGGGTCTGGGTCACACCCAATAGCACTCAAGAGTTACTCCTGGCTCTGAGCTCAGAAATTACTCCTACCAGGCTTGGGGGCCCATATCGCATGCCAGAAATGAAACTCATGTTGGCCTTGGTGTGAAAAGCAAATGCCCTCCCCCTGTATTATTGTTCCATCTCTAAAGTTTGTACTTTTCTTTTTGGCTTTGAAGATAGAGGAACTCATATAGCCAGAGTCATATATGTGTTCACCTGACTATTTGTATAATCCTGTGTGACTCATGAGACCACATGAAACTTGAAGAAGAGATCAAAAGGTACCAAAAGACACAGATCATGTTGGTTGTGTAAGTTTTACTCTTCCTTGCATACAGTGTTCTAGGTTAATACAGGTCTTAGCATCATTCTACTTGGTAATTGACCTAGCGTCAAAGATGGAAGATCATAAAACATTTTGGTCCTGTCAGAAACAAAAAACAAAAACCTGGTGATGGGGCTAGAGAGATAGTATAGCAGGGAGGGTGTTTGCCTTGAATGTGACCCACCTGAATTAGATCCTTGGAAACTCATATGGTCCCCTGAACATGACAGGAGTAATCTCTGGACACAGAGTTATAAATAACCCCTGACACCACCTGCTGTGCTGATGGGCTCCCCCCAAAATTTCTTGGCAAATACCTCTTTCTATTTCTCTCTCTTACTGCTGAGATTTCCTAGGCAAGCAACGCAAAAAGATAAGACACAAACCAAGATCAATGAAATCACTATTACATTCAGAGGGTAGCATTTCCATTTGTTTTAAAATTAAAGTCTCCTGCAAGTCGTGGAAAAATACACCACGGATTTTTTTTTTAGCTTGATTGTTTCAACTTTTAATAGCAAAGTCAATATGTACTTCCTACTAACTGCTGGGGATTGTTCTATGATTGCCAGGTTGTTTTATGTCTGGGACACAAGAAAACAATCTAAGGTGACAAACAAAAGATGGAGAATATATAAAATGGGGTGGGGGAGTTGGCTGTATGCTACCTCGGGCTCTAAAACTCTTCTTATACACTTTGCCACGAAGTCTATTAAAGCAAAATATAGTGGAAATACAATATACTGCAACGAATGTCTTCAAACTAGCAATTTAGTGCAAAAGCTGAGGGCAGTTCTTATGCACCGACTTTTAATACCAAGACAATTTGTGGTCTCACAAAGTTCCTGCCTTAGGCAAAAGTTGTACCGAGTCCTAATAGGTCTAGTTTGTTGGCTGTCAGAATAATGGAGAAATTCGTAGTTGGAGGGGTTAGATGCTGTAAACAGTGCAGATAATTAGGAGGTCCCTGGGAGAAGAGTGGAGGCTGGTTTTATATTCAGTCTCAGGGAAAAGTATTCAGGAAACTCCTGGTTGTCACCTGAATCCGGAATGTTTATTTGAGGAAATGGAGTGGCTTTTCTAATGGTCTAGTTTTCTTGTGTGATTAGAATGTTGCTGCTGGTATGCTTGATGCAAAGATGGCATTTATGGAGCACCGGCTGTGTGCTTGGCTCTCTGAATGCCATTTTCGAGTCCCATTCTACGGAGGAGGAAATTGGGGTTCAGGAGGTAAAGCGCTTTATCCAGAGCCAAGCCACAGCAAGCAGTAGAGATTATAATCACCTTGTTCTTGGCATCGGAAGATATTGCCTCCCCGTGGGGCAAGTTGAACCCTAACCAGGATTCTAAATGCAGACCCCCATGCATTCATGTCAAATTGACATTGGCTGTAACTTTAGAGGCACTTAAGCTAACAGGTAGGGAGTTGGAGGGGGCATTCGTGTCCCAAAGGAGGTATTTTGTGATTACTTACCCACCACCGTTTTAAGACAGTATGCTTTCTAGTGATTTGTTTTTATTTTAGATAAGTTGATCTGAAATCTAGGCTGCCCTTTCTCATAAAGCTCTGCTTACATCTTGAGATAAAGTTGATTTCTCCACTAGGATGATTATGGGAGGAGGGAAGAAGGTTTAAAGTATGCCCCCCTTTCCTTTTTCTGCTGCCACATGGAATCTGACAGGTGAGGGGTGGCCACAGGGGGTAAGAAAACATGGTGGGAGGGGTGAAGTCATGAGTGTGTCCAGGTTGACTATCCTTGTAGATTTCCTTGTAGATTTCAGTGCCCAGCTCACTTCATCCAGTTAAAGGGAACCAAGGTCAGGATGAAGAAGGAGGGGCACCCCTGCCCAGGAAAACTCAATGGGGCACAGGAATCAAGGCCAATAATAAATAATTATGTGATTTTCAGTCTGTCGTGGGATGTCTACATTCTATCTCATGAAAGCTTGGAAGAATTGACATCCCAAGCTTGAAAATTGACTGGGGATGAGAAATTGATGCAGTCCTATGTTTCATCCCAAAGATCCTGGGATTACTCTGGCTGAGAAGGGGGAGGTTCAGAGTTGGCGTTAGAGTATGTATATAAAATACCAAAGGGTGTGATTAAGGACTTGTTTATCAAACACTGGATTATGCCAATGAGAAGGCTCCATCAGGATATCTTCCCACACTTCTCCCTTTCATAAAAAATCAGCTTTTCTCTCTTCATTTAAATCTGTACTCCTAAGGATGTGGTTTTCTATTATCTTGGTTTTAGATCGCTTATGTTTGGAAGTAGCGGATGAGTTTTAATACTGACTCAGCTGTGGTTTCCATTGCTTTTCTCAAGTTTGATATTTGCTCTTCTACGAAGTGGGGATATTAACTCTTCCCAAATACAGAGAAAAGACCTCAGACATCTTGAAGAATGTCCTGTAGGGAGAGTGAATAGAAAAAGGTGGAATTCAGAAAGAATTGGGGCTGGGAGTGTTGGGCTCTACCTAGCAATACTAATTAGGATTTACTTTTGGTTTTGTGCTCAGGGATCACTTCTAGTGGGCTTGGGGTATCATATATAGTACTCTGGATTGAACTTGTATGGCCACTGCAAGACAAATGTCTTTCTCATTGTACTATAGTTCTGGACACAAGGAAAAAGGATTTTATTGGATACCTTCCACTAATGCGTGCTTTATTGCATGATGTGGGCCCACTTTTTTGATTGTGTTGTTGGTATAGCAGACAGCTTGGTGTTTTAAGACATTCTCAGTGTTTATTGTAGTTTGACAGTCTTCCTTTGTACTTTCCCAAAGCATCTGTAGCTTTGTGGTCCAAAGAGTCTGTGGTCCCACATTAAGTCATGCATATGTTACCCAGAATAATCCATATACTAAGGCTAACAAAGACCCATCTAATTGTTCATCAAAGACGCTCAAACAAATTGAGCCCCAGTGTCATGACCATAAAATGCCCATGGCATATATTGTATGCTCTTCTTATTAACAATAGGTGCTAGAGTTTTGTCTGAGATTCTGCTTTCTGGGAATCCCCATTAAGAGAGGACTATGAAATAATGTGTACCTACTATCCTCTGGAACTCTTTATATTGGGCTCTGAGACCATAATCTTTTTGGAGGAGCATACCTGACAGTGCTCAGGGGTTACTCCTGGCTCTTGCTCAGAAACTACTCCTGGCAGGTTCAGAAGACTATATAGGATGCTGGGGATTGAACCCAGGTTGGACGAGGGAAAGACAAATGCTCTACTTGCTGTGATATCTCTCCAGCCCTCCTAAGACCATCATCTTGATGTTATCCAAGTTGAGGTTAGTTTTCAAAATTTAAAACTCATCTGTCAGTTGGACAGAATCCAACTGGTTCTGGAGTTCTGAACTCAAAGGGTTTCTCTCCAGAAAGTCAGGGAAGAACCTGCTGGATAGTGTTACCAGAATTGGATTCACACTCCTGCTGCTATACACACGATTCCTTAGCCAAATACTTTCATATGACCTATAATTCTTCACCCATTGCCACTTTATTGGCCAAGCTGCCATAATACCTTAATTGGACAGCAGGTAATCATATTACCAGCTCTTAGATTTCATATTTTATGTCCAATTGTTCACAAGGATAATCTTAGACAACAATTACAAACATTCTAAGAACATTTCTTGGTTTTCTACAGCTTTTGGTCTTTAATGCAGTCTTCTCATCACAAGCCCCAACACCTCTAAAAGCACAACTACTAGGTTCTTCAGTCTGATGCCTTCTAACTACTAATTTCTAACTACTACTAACTTACTACTGTCTCTTCCCTCTTGCTTCTATCATGACCTACCCAGTCTCCTTCCAGCCTGGTATTTTTGTTGTCTAAACAGACACCTTGGCTCCTGCCATTTCCTTAAACAGCAAAGATCTCTAGCTGAGTGCTGTGACCAGTTCCTTCTCTTCTAGGTTTCTGGTTAGATGTCTCCTTTCCAAGGAAATATACTCTCACTATTTTATTTAGGAATAATTGACACTCCATTTCCTATCTGTCATCAGCTATGTTGTTAGGGTCAGCAACTTTTTACTAATGTACCAGAAAGTAAGCACTGTGAATTTTGTGTCATCCCATGTAAGTTTTGTGTGGTCTGTTGTGACTCTTTAGCTCTTTGTTTTATGGTTGAAGAAACAGTTGCTCAAACACAGATAGTTGGGTGTGGCAGTGTTCCCCTAAAAGTTTGTTAACAAAAATAAGCAAGGAAGGGTAAACATATGGCCTGTAGACCATATCTTGCTTATCTGGCACATTGCCTAATTGTTTAAGTCATTAGAATCCTTGACAGTCTGTATAGAAATTTTAAGATATTCCTGAATTCAAAAACTTGTTTACATGCTTTTCTTTTTTTACCATTATGAGCCCAGTGCCTATAAGGACAGAAAGTCAGACCATATTTGTATAAAACAACAAAATAGTTTTCCCCATAATTTCTTAATTCAGAATTTTACTGTTTTCTAATTTGCTTCACAGCACTTCTCTTAATTTTTGTTCACTGGTTTTGCCAGTCCCCTAGTTATAGAAGTGATATTTATCTTAATTTACCCCCTTCAAATCTAGCTGTGGTTAGCATGTGGACATTCAAATAATTTGGATTAATGAATAGATGAATTAATTTAAGGCATTGCCATAAGTAGAAGGAAGCCCTTCCAATTTTGGTAAATATTTGTTTTTACAAATGCATTACTGAGAGAATCAATGAATGGGTGAATGGCTGAAGAAATGAGTTTACTGGCTGTGCAGTAGAAAATTTAAGAAAATTTCTTAAACAATCTCTGATTTAATATAGAAAGAAAAATGGCAGAGAAAAATAAGAAAATGAGCTGTTTACCATTGTTTAGGTAAAATTTTCAACTGCTTGTAGATTTAGCAGGCAGATACTTTCTCAGACTTTTTCTTTCCAGGTAGCCTCACAACAAATGTAAATTTTTCAGAGAGTTTGACCCGGAGGTCACAGGAGCACAGATCCACTTGCAGGCTCAGTGTGACCTGTCAGGTCATTTTCTTTTTGCCTCATGGTTCTATTGTTATCGACCACCGAGAAATGATTTTGTTGACTTGTGGCCATAACCATGTCTCTGTCTCCATGGAAAAGTTTCACCCTGAATTTAAGGAATGCAAAACCAGAAAAAGACATAATGCATCATTATGCAGTTGGAAGAAAGCAAACTATGAGTGGCACGACAAAGATAGGTCCCAGTGTGCGTGGGGGCCAGCCTTGTTTTCATCATCATCTTTTTTTTTTCTTTTCTGAAGTCATTATTAATAGTGTCCCCTCTCCTGCTCAAAGAGTGTGATTTGGACAATAAATTATCTTGTCACTGGAAACATTAAGAATAAGCTTTATATTTCTTTCCTAAGGACACAAGGTACATGCTCTATTTTCTGGTGAGTCACCAGAGTTGAGCTTATGGGTTCAAGTCATTGGTTCTGACCTATTTCAGACAGAATCTTTGCTTTTTGTCATCTATAGAGGCTACAGCAGAAACTGCAAATGCAACTCCAGCAAAGCTAACTTAATTATTTGATTTCTCCCAAAGTTCTGTCTCCCTGCCTCAATCATTGTAGTCTCATCTCTGCGGTTTTGATATTCTTGATTCTGAAGTTTGACATTTGTCAATCCGAGTAACTGACCTATGTCTTTGCCAGAGGAGAAAATAGGTTTCAAGTGTAGGAGTCAAATCGAGACAAAGTTCTCTCTGTCCCTGACTCCTTTTCACCCCTTACCTGTAGCAACCAATAGGACTCCAGTGTGGAGTTCCATATTTAAGGATTATCCACATTGATGCTAAGGGTTGTAGTTAGAACATTGTTTCCAGAAACAGTGTGTGACTTAACTCAGATCTTAGATGTCTTTAACCTTTCCTTGAGTCATTCTCCTGCAGATGAGGGTAGTTCTAGCTCTAAACTCCAATGGTCACTTCCATTTTCATGTATACATCCCTTAAACACATTAAAGATCATTTCAGACACAGAGTCCTCAAGATTTTGTAGGTTATTTCACGATTGACCATAGTGTCCCACAGAAGAGATTTTTTTTCAAGCTTTTAGGCAAAAAAACTGCTTTTAAAAGATTAGGTGGCATTTTTCATAACAGATACCTCATAAATCTTATTGACAAGTTTGCTTCAAAGTTCATGAAAGGGTCTCAATTTTCTGAACATTTTTTTCCTGGTATAATGTCTCCAAATAGTTTACCATCTCTGTCCTTCTCTGAACTTAGGCCATCATAAAATGAATTAAATTAATTAGAGAAGATAATCATTCCAGCCATCATCTTACATAATGCAGCAATTTAACACTGTTTCTTTGTTCCCTAAGATGCAGTTTGAGTGACACATAAGAGTAAAGTAATATAAGGTTCAATTCTATTTAATAGCGTTTGATTATATTCTCTTGATAAGTCAGATAATTAAGCAATTCCTCTGCAATTATTAGTATTAATTTTAGAGATCTTTTTGGTAACCAGAATTATTATTCCTTCTTTTACAAGTACAAGTTATTGTTCATTTAATTCTATATTCTACGTTGGCTTCTGGTAAATGATCCTGAATCTAAAAACTATTGTGTTTTGTTTATGTCCTAAAAAAATGCACTCATATAACTTTTCCATTTCTTAGCTCATTTAATTTGTGATTTAGATAGGTAGTTGTACAAAGTTAATTTGGCCATATCTGAAATCTAGACATTGTTGTTATTTTCTCTGTAATGCACAATTCATGAGCAAAATGTTTTTTTTTTCATTGTTCTCAAATGGTTTGTTCGTTTTCTAAGGGCTATCCCAAATCTGAGAGAATATCTACTTGGAATCTTTGCATTTGACAAATATGAGCTAAAGAGAGACTGCAATTGGCCCAGTCTCTAGAGTAATGGCCTGCTTCTACTTTTCATTCTTTATCTCTTCTCTTCAATGTCTATCTTTGTCTTGGCCATGCTTTTTGTCTTGAATCTTACTACTTTTCATCCTTCAAGCATGATGGGGTGGTTCTTTTGTAAGAGGAGGCCAGAAGCAGGCCCTGGAAGTCAGAGTCTGATATTTCAAATATCTGAAGGAAGAAGGGGGCTTGAACCTGTTACTCCCTTAGGATTCTTGTAGGTTAATGGTAGTGGTGGGTGGGATTTTTGTTTATATGCAATCATCTGCTTATGAGAAACTGCTACTGATGACAGAGGCACAGATAGAGAAATAATGAAATTACTCTTTCCAAGCTGAGCAGGTAACAAGATTTTGCAGCTCAGAATTGGAACCATGGGTAGGCAAGTGATTTAGCTGATTTCCAAAGCTGACCTTGTCTGACACCGACATATTCCATCTATTGGTCCTTTGGAAGGTTTCTTAGAAATGTCCTTTTATACTCAATCTTGCTCTTGCACCTCAATGTCCTTATCCTAAGTTTGTGACACTTCCTCACTTGGTGTCCCTGCTTTTGGTCCCTTCTCCTTCTAGTTTGTCTTGCATATCCTACTTGGAAGGCCTATTAGCAAAAACCCTATTGTTTTTCAGGTAGAGTTGAAGTAAACACCATCGCATTCTGATTTTATAGATCTTTTCATCAAATACTGACTGGCTGACTAGCACACCATGAGATCTACCCAACTCTGCCCAGAGAATACCTACTACCACTTAGGGCCTTATTCCAAACACCAGGTTATACTAATCCTACCTTCTTCTTTTCTAGGCAGGGTGAAATAGTCCTGATCTGATTCTTCTACGTCACCATGTGTATAGCTCCCAAAAAAAGGGTGATGGTCAGGTTGAAGAGAACATCAATATAGCACCAAGATGTTATAACAACAAGATGGGGTGTACCAATTTTTCCATGAATAGTTTAGGAATTGATCAGTGCCATAGTACAGTGGGTTCAATCCCTAGCACCATATGTAGTCCTCCAAGATCCACTGATCACAGAATGAGGAATAAACCTTATGCATTTACTCCTTCCCCCAAGAGTTTAGGAATGAAGCTTTGGTTCAGAGAAAGACAAAGAAATAAGAGTGTAGCTAGCTTAGAAACTATTGGCACCAATCAGCTTGAAGGAGAGTGCCCTTCTAGCTTTTCTGGTTATACCAGGACTCAGGCTCTTCCAAGTAACCTTTGCTAGGGGAAGTTGGGTCATCAGCCCTTTTGTGGGCTCATCTTACAGGAGGGGAATGGAAGAAAGGGCAAAGGCAAAGACTCATAATTGAGGTCAGAAGTGGACATCACTCTTACATTCCTTCTCTAACCATAAGACCATCATGTTATCTTTGTAAAGTCAAAAAAAGGGCAAAATAGAGTTTGTTCACATGCTCAGGAAGTACTGGAATGCAGATTTGTATGGGTATCTAGCAATTACTGCCCTGTTTACTCTATAGGGCCATAGAGAAGGGCAGTTTGGATGGGCAACAAGCAATCTCTTACGTTTACTTCTTGGGGCCTACCGCTGATATCTCTCTTCTGCCCATTTGTCCATCGTGATGGGACCATTATTTTTCTTTCTGCTTTAGAAATTATCATAAACATTCCCACTTAAACTGTCAGGCTTTATTTTTCTTCGGTATGAGAGAAAGTTCCTGTACGTTAATTTTATCTTATTTCTTTGTTTAATTAGACAATCTCTATTTGGCATAACCCAGGCTTGATTTAAATTTCTGTTTCTCCTCATCTATTGTCTCTTTGATGGCATCTTCCAGGAACTGTACTCATTTAGCGGGTCTTTTATCTCGATCAGCCTCATCAAGCAAAGAAGGTAATTTCTTTCTGGAAGTATTTGTGAAAATTATTTGAATAGCAGCTTCCTATCATGGATCGTCCTTTTGTACTTCTTGCTCCATGTCTTTGTGGCTCATTCTAAATAGAATATATTCAGCAGTCATGCTGGTTTAAGATTCATGGCACATACTCCATGGAGACAGCTGAATTTTTTTTTATTATCTATTTTGTTACATTTGAAGCATTGTAATTTACAAAGTTCTTCATAGTTGATTTTAGTTATAAAATGTTTCAGCACCAGTACCATCACTAGTGTCAACTTCCCTTCACCAATGTCCCCAGAGACCACCATCCCATGCCACCACCCCATGCCTCAGCCTGCCATCATAACAGGCATCTTTTTCAGTTGGGTTGTTAAAGTTTGGATCTCATGATTTCAGTGATGCTGACTCTCTGGCTTGGATAATTTGTTCTGTCCTTCCTTAACCTCACCAATGCACCTGCGTCCCCTTGGTCCCTGTCACCATTTATTTCATATCTGTCTTTCAATTTCTTTCCTTCTCCTCATTATATTCTTGGCCAAGAGTGTTCTCGACAATCCCCATTTAAATCCTCATTTAAACCATCACATACATGAAGCTTTTCTAATACCATGTAAGTGGTAATATCACATAAGTGATATCATCCTATATTTATTTTCCTTCTTCTGGATTATTCTACTTGACATAATATTTTTCAATTCCATCCATGTTGCAGCAAATTACATGAGTGAAACATTCCTTACAACTACGTAGTATTCCATTGAATTTTTTTTTTTTTTTGGTTTTTGGGTCACACCCGGCAGTACTCAGGGGTTACTCCTGGCTTCATGCTCAGAAATTGCTCCCGGCAGGCACGAGGGACCATATGGGGCACCGGAATTCAAACCGATGACCTTTTGCATGAAAGGCATACGCCCTACCTCCATGCTATCTCCCGGGCCCCTATTCCATTGAATTTATATACCACATCCTCATGATCCTTTCATTTGAAATAGCTGCATTTGTAAGATTCTCTTAGATATACTTTAATACCTCGAAGGCTCTCTTTTTATGCTCATAGGTAAGAATGCACTTTCATATTCACAAGATCTCTCTGTAGTTCCAAAGTTTAAGGAGAACAGATTCTGTTTTGTTAAGAAATTCATGATGCTCATTTGATTTGGGGGATTTTTCTTTTAATCTTTTGTTTGAATAGTCTTAGAAACATAAAATAAGAGATCTGGCAGTTCTCTGGATGAATTTGGAGAATATCATGCTAAGTGAAGTGACTTAGAAGAAAAAATAGAGATATTCGGTAATCTTATTCATATATGAAATAGAAAGAAATAAATCAAGGGATTAGGCAATTTCCAAATAGACAGAAAACCTGGGATATAACTACGATCTTCTTTAAAGGATAACTATCCACATTTAGGTAAAACACAAAAACAAAAACTAGGAACCTTGTGGAGAAAAAAAAAGCATCTTAAACTCCAAAGCTTGTCTCCCTTATATTAAGCAAAGAGAAAATTTCCTTTTCCTCAGTGGTTCCTTCTTTGTAAGATTGAGTCATCAAATGATATCAAAACATATTAGTAGGAAAAAATTACTTATCTAAGTACAGGACACCTTCTTCAAAGGATTCCCAAGCCAGTGGGCAAAAGAGGTTGTATATCTTGAAGACTGGCACTGGAGTGGGTCTGACTTCAAAGACAGGCACGTAAATTATTGTGATAAAGCCCAGATGCTCCACAATCACTCATTTGCCCTGTTTTCCTTAAAAGAAGGCTGATTTCTAGTAAAAATACGACTTTGGAGTGACCCCCAATTTCCTTTCTCCTAGGGAATCTGAAAAGTCTCTCATGAACCCCCAGGGGCTTCAGTTGACCTCAGCTTGAAATTATCCATGTGCCAAAGTCTTGGGTAGACTTGATCTGAATATCTTAGGGAGGTCAATTCTTCTTTCCAGGCATAGATTGCACACACACACACACACACACACACACACACACACACACACACACACACACA
>PVKC010026229.1:0-16414 GCA_004027635.1 Crocidura indochinensis | reverse complement strand
TTTTTTTTTTTTTTTTTTTGGTTTTTGGGTCACACTCGGCAGTGCTCAGGAGTTACTCCTGGCTCCATGCTCAGAAATTGCTCCTGGCAGGCAAGGGGGACCATATGGGGCACCAGAATTCGAATCGATGACCTTTTGCATGAAAGGCAAACACCTTACCTCCATGCTATCTCCCGGGCCCCAGATCTAAGCATTTTAAATAGTTTCATATTTTGTAACAATATTAATATCAGCAATCTCAGTTTTTATACTCTAAATTTTTCTTGATTTCAGACATGTGCTTCAAATAAGAAATGTGTAATACTTCCAAAAATAGAAAACCAAGAAATGGTTTATGAAATAATGGCTCTCTCTGGTAAGTATGAGCAAAAATTGAAGACATATTTTAATATATATAAAATATTTATTAAGCACCACTATTACAAACATGATTGTAGTTGGGCTTCAGTCATAACAGAACAACCTCCTTCACCACTGCAACATTCCTACCACCAATGCCCCCTTTCCTCCTTTCTAACTGATGAAATATTTTCCACAATGTTTATATAATTTATCATCATAGATAACTAAGTTTTTTGACAGATTATAATATATCATACACACCATGTACAAGTATGTACATATATCTTCTGCTCCTCATATGTCATTTCATTTATCATGTTGTTATAATATTGGTAATAAAATTTATATTTCATCTAAAGGTGAAGACTTATGTTCCTCAAGTATGTTGTTTCTTTAATTGCAATTTGGGACAATTTCCAAAAAACTATTGATGACATTGCTATATCGCAAATAGCTCTCATTATCTAGGCTGATCAAAACGCATCTGTGTTTCCAGGATTAGGAGGATAAAACTGAATTTTCTGGTCTCCACATGTCACATAATTTTACTAATAAAGTTAGTGTTAATATCTTGTGACCCACCCAGACACAAACATTTACTTGAGAACAAAGATCAGCTATTTAATAGCATGGAAAGTAGAAGTTTACTGTGAAATTTGCAAAGTAAATTTTTTACTGTGCTTAATTTTTATAGAATTTTCATAGAATCTATCGAATTTTATAGAATTTAACTATAGAATAATATCTCCTGTTTTACTAGAGTTAGTGTCTCATGTACTTGTTAAGGATATGCCAGGATAAATTTCATACCTGAAGAGGTTATTATTCTGAATTACTATTCTTGCACCTGCTGTGGGCCTTATTAAGATTTCATTATATAAAAATGTTGTTTTATGAAGAGATATCACATGCAGGTATACTTTTGGGGCTATAGGAATATGTTTCATATTATTATATGAAGCCAAGAATTGGAAACAGAGCCTTTCCTTACACATGCATGCTTTCTTTTACTTGAACTATATTCACAGCTGTAATATCTTATTAAAAATAGAAAATTGATCAAAAAGGCTAAACTTGTATAAATATTATAATTCTTTTCATTTATATTATTTTAATAGTTATAAATATCAATAGATGCACAGGGATAAACATTATCATTATGGAGTGATAGAACTTTACCCCATAATGCAGTAAGTGGATTGCCTTGCTTTATGCTGACCTGGCTCAATCTCTGGTACTTCATACAGTGCCCCTTTCACGACAAAGAGTGATCCCTAACCTTGGAGTCAGATATAAATCCAGACTACAACAAAGTATGACCCTAAAACTAAAACAAGTAGAACAATAAATAAACAACCACAAAACAAAACAAGATCTATTATTTAAGAGCTAGTGTTGGGAAAACTGGACAATCACATGCAAAAAAAAAAAAAATGAAGCTGGGTCTATATCTCAACATATTACACAGAGGTCAATCCAAGTAGATTTAAAAAAATATTTTACCAGAATCCATAAATGCATTGAAGAAAACATGAGCAGAATTCTCTAAAACTTGGACCCCACTTTTATTCTCAATATGATTGCTTTAGAAAGATAGCAGAAAAAATAGTAAACAAATGTAACCCTATCACATTTTAACAAGAAACAATCAAAATTTGCTAAAATGCAAACTGATAAAAACAATTTTCTGAAGACAGACTAATATCCATTGAGTATATGAAAATTTATTCATCACTTGTCATAAAAATAAAAATAAAAATTATATCATCAAATACCAGTGAGAAGGGTGCATAACAACAACAAATCAAAGCAACTATGTTGTTGCCAGGAGAAATGTCTTTTTAAAGTCTTATGAAAACAACATGAGATTTGTTTGAAAAGTAAGAAGAGATCTTCCATATGAGCCAGAAATTCCACTTCTCACTATCTATCCCCAAGACAAAATAATAATTCTAAAAAGCATATGAAGACCACTTCTCATTGCAGAAATTGGTACAGTGGCTAGAATATTGAATCAACTAAATTGTCCAAAATAGATGAATATAATGAAACATTACATATGTATATGTGAAATATACATATAAGTATATGTGAATATACATATATCCATACTTATACACTGGAATACTCTGAGGGTACAAATAAGGATAAAATCATGCATTTTTCTGCAACTTGGGCAGACCCAGAGGATCTCGTGTTAAATGAAATAAGTCAGAAGGTAAAGGAAATATTCTAGGTAACTATACTTATCTATGACATGCCAAAAAAACATGACAAGGGAATACAAGATGAGAAAACCTTGGTCCTATAGAAATGAAATTAAATGAAAAGGCCAAGAAAGAAGATAAATTATGAGAAGTAAGAAGAGATTGGATGTAACAGGATCAAGGCTCAGAGGTCTTAAATATATGTGTCTTAAACATGTGTGGTGCAGACATATAGCTTTGGCAAATAGATGCATATATCAAAACCACAGAGCCAGTGATGCTGAAGCATGGGTCCCAAACTACAATGATTTGTGGGGTGGAAGGGAAATTAAAAATATTGATAAAGATTAAGTCGACACTAGTTGTGCAATTAGTTTGGGGAAACTGAGCCTGAACTTTCTAATGAATACTTGTAAGTCATAGTACATAAATTAAAAAAAAAAAAAGGTCGGGGCCCGGGAGATAGCATGGAGGTAAGGTGTTTGCCTTTCATGCAAAAGGTCATCGGTTCAAATCCCGGTGCCCCATATGGTCCCCCGTGCCTGCCAGGAGCAATTTCTGAGCATGGAGCCAGGAGTAACCCCTGAGCACTGCCGGGTGTGACCCAAAAAAACAAAAAAAACAAAAAAAAAAAAAAAAAAAGGTTTACAAGGGGCTGGGGCATCAGGGGGCTGGTACATCATGTCTGCATGCAGCCAGCCTGAGTTTCATTGCCATGTCACTAGGAGTGATGTCTTAGAGATTCTTGAATAAAACTGGCTGTGGTTCAAAAGCAAACAAAAATGTCTACAAAAAAAGAAAAGATTGAACACATATGTTATAAACATCTCTACTTTAAATACAGCGTGTTCTTTATGCATGCAAAATGTGTTACTTATTTAATATAAATATATTAAATGGTGAAACTTATTGTATGATTAAAAATTGTGTTCAATTTATTGTTGTCAATTTCTTCTAGGAGAAAATGTGGTTCCAATTATTTATCCTTCCACGCAAAAGGCCATAAGATGGCCTTTATTCTTACTCATTCCTTTTTTCATTCTTCTCATTGTGCTTATTGCTAATGTGCTAAAAGTTCGTGGCAAAAGAAAAAAATGGAAAACTGAGGAGTATACAGATGATGAGTATGTTGATTTTAATTTAAATATGTATTACCTTTAAATGTTTGCAAAATATGGTAACTAAATAAGTAACATTGTTTGATATATCTAGTAATAGTCCAAATTCAACTATCCACATGTGGAAATTCATCATTATGATAACAAATACTAATAGAAAATAATAATATTTAAAAATATTTAGCTGGAGAGTTAGTACAAGGGTTAAGATGCTTGCCATGAATGTGACCAAATCCAGTTTGATTATTAGAACTGAAATGGTTCCTGAAAACTAATGACTTCTGAGACAATATAAGCCCTGAGCAGCACTGAATTTGGGTGCTGCTGAAAAAAAATTCTTTTTTCATTGTCAAAACGCCTCCAAAATGAATTATAAAAATGATTTTAAATAATATTTAGTGGGTAACATTAATTTAAAAATGCTTCAAGCCTTTATATACTTTATTTAAATTTTTTAAGAAAAATAATTTATAGACAAAAATACTATGAGTACTAATATATGTCAATAACATATCAAATACTTGATTTTTAAGTAGAATTGATTTTGTATGTTTTAGAAGTGCAATCTCATTTCTCTGTAATGTAATGTTACCACATCATGACTTTCAACAAATAAAAAATATTCATTACCAAATATATATATATATATATATATATATATTAGGTTCTAGTGCCAGAGTTCATTTTTAATTTGTTAATTCTCTCTGCTTCTTTTAAACTCACATGTAACTGATATCTAGTATTTGTCTATTTTCATTTGTTAGAATGCCATATTCATATTATTGAAAAATGTGTACGTATCTGCCACATTATCTTGCCACATTTTTACATATTGATTGTTATATATTTTATGATTCCCTATTTTAAATATTCAAATGTTATTGCAATGAAAATAACTGTACTATTTTCAATCTCATTTAGTATTATGTTTTATGTGTGTTTATGTTAAATTAATTATGTGTATGTATTAAACTATGCTTCAAATAATGAAGAATGATGATTTCAATGTTATGATAAATTTATGTACTATGATTTTATTCAAGATCTTTGTATTATTAGAGATTTTGGTGTTTGTTTTGTGTGTGTGTGTGTGTGTGTGTGTGTGTGTGTACTACTTTTATTTGTGGTGTGTTTGGTGGTGTCCTTCAATACTACCAGGTTAATTGTGACTTCATATAATGTGTTTAAGAACTTGAGAGGGACAAATATATGAACATCTTTGAAGATTTAGTAGAACTCACCAGTAAAGATATGTTCTCAATCTTTTATACTTGTTGCACTATTTCATTATAAATTTGAAATTTCTGGGGCCCGGGAGATAGCATGGAGGTAAGGCGTTTGCCTTTCATGCAAAAAGGTCATTGGTTCGAATCCCGGTGCCCCATATGGTCCCCCGTGCCTGCCAGGAGCAATTTCTGAGCATGGAGCCAGGAGTAACCCCTGAGCACTGCCGGGTGTGACCCAAAAACCTAAAAAAAAAAAAAAAAAAATTTGAAATTTCTGGCATAAAATTGTTCAGTTCAGATGAATTGTTTATGATGGGTAAATTCTTGGGATGACACTATATAATTCAAAGCATTGTCTTGGCTTTCAGTTTTTCAATTTAGTGGGAAATGTTCATAGAATTGTAGTTATTTTACATATTATATAATAATTTTGTAATCTTACTTGATAAAGTTTAATCTTTTTCATTGTCAATCTTTCTTTTTCTGCCATTCAGTTTTTGCATCATTTTTTTTTGCCTTTTTTGTTTCAAAATTCACTTCAACTAAAACTTTTTCTTTTTTTCTAATGAAAATATTTATAATTCATTTAGATAAAATAATATTTTAAGGATTTCTTGTGATTTCTCAACATAAGCTTATATTTTTATCAACTCATCTATTAGTATTGTTTTCCTGATCTATCTTACATGTTCTAATAATTTATACATTTTTCAAATTGTTTTTAAAATTTTAAAAACGTTTGCTTTGATATAATGATCAATTTTTATGAGTGAAAAATAACTTAAAGGTATATTTTTATGATTTTTAATATTATTAATAATACAGCATTGTTGTTGTTGTTGTTTATTGTTTGATATTGGAGACCATACATGGCAGTGTCCAGGAATCACTCCTGCAGACTCAGTATACCATATAGGATGCTGGAGATTGAAACTGGGTCAGCTGCATGCCAGACAAGTGTCCGACCTGCTGTGCTATCGCTCCAGCCTCAGATGACATAGTATTCACCACATCCTTAATCAGTGTTCATTTCTCTAGGACCTTTTTCAGGGTACATTTCTATCTATAAGTTCTATAGATCAATTTTCAGGATCCCTTCATTTTGATCCTTTGTTATTCTTTCCCTTTTTTATATAGCACATATTCCATATATTTCCTCTCCTGGCATCATTCATTGTGATATCTTCCTTTCATTTTATTCATAAAATGATGCAAAATTACACAATATTTGTCTTATAACTTTTCTTATATAGTCTGTTGTGTACCGTGGTTTCTTGTACACTCATGTTTTCTTTAACATTGGTTTGTTTCTAGATTTTGGATACTGTAAATACTGAGTTTTTTGGCTTTTGGAGTAACTGCTGAGAAGTTGAATTACTGGATCATATAGAAGCACCCATGCCACGGCAGCTTGTTTTCCAAAAAGGATTTAAATTCCAATCAACAGTGTTCCTTTTTTTCTACGTCCTCGCCAATATGTGTCATTTTTTTCTTTTGAATGAGTTCAAATCATACTTTTTTTTTTGATTTGCAGTTCCTTGAACAACAATGCAGAGCATTTTTTCAGTATGGGTCTTCTTTGAGAAGGGTTCTGTTATCGGTGCTCATTTTTTGATGGTGCAGATTAGATTTTTCTTATTAATATAGTATATGTGTTTTATATATCTTTAGTGCTAACCCTAAAGTGGTAGTGTCAGATGAATGATGGAAAAATGTTTTCTCTGAGCTTCAAGCTCTTTTTATTCTGCTTATATATCTTTAAGGGTATGTAAACTTTTAAATCTGACATGATTCTAATTATTTTGCTTCTGTTTTCTAGAGCAAAGGCTGAATAATTGTCATTACATACTGATTCAGTATCTATCATGTTTCATGTTTTCTATTTTCCCACAAATTTGTTTAGTTTTTTTTTGGGGGGGGGGCATACCCAGTGAGACTCAGGAGTTATTCCTGACTATGTGCTCAGAAATCGCTCCTGGCTTGGGGGACCATATGGGATGCCGGGGATCAAACCAAGGACCGTCCTGGGTCAGCTGCTTACAAGGCAAACACCCTACTGATGTTTTGCTTTGTTTGGGGGTCACGCCCAGCACTGTTCAGGGCTTATTCAAGACTCTGTTCTCAGGATTGATTTTTTTTTAATAATAATTCTTATTTTGAACAAAGTGGATTACAAATCTTTCAGGGTTCACTTTTTAACAAAGTTTGAGGTACCATATGCAGTGTGCTGCATCAGTCTTTGGTTAGCCACATTCAAGCAAGCACTATCTACTGTAACTATTATCTCCCACCCAATTTGTTGTTTTATTCTATAGTGCTCTGAAAGTATATTTAATATGGTTTCAAACTTCATAAGCTTATTTAATGTTATGTCAAAATATGTAGCTAATCCTCAGGAATGGTCCATGCTACTATGATACCATGAAAATATATACTCAGCTATTTTATGATGGAAAAATCATTAAATTACATTAGTACATTAACATATGTAGCTCATCTCCTCCTTTAAGACTGATGTTTCTCTTGTGATTTTCTATCTTATTAATATAATCATTTGTGAGGGTGAGGCAATTAAAGTCCTCTTATACTACTGTATCACTATCAAAATAACTCTCCTGTATTGCAATAATTTATATATATATATATATATATATTAATGTTCTTCATTTGTTTCATCTTAGGAACATGTCTCAATGTTTGATTCCTTAACCATTATATCAGTTCTTATATCCAATTTTTGTAGTGTTATGTGTTTTGTATGAATATGACTCTACATTTGATAGGTTATCATTGCTTTTTATCATTTATTTCTAAAACACAGACTATTTATTTTCAGAGATCATATTAGTCGATGAATCAAAAGCATAAATGTATGTTCTAATGCATTCCATAGTTATATATTGATTTAAAAAGTATGGGCATCTTGTTTGAGGATTCTGGGTGTAGATTCAGTTTGTCTCTGTTCTGTCATTCTTTTATTCTTAATTTTTAATTTGTTATCTGCTTTTATTTTGTGTTATGCAATGACTTTATTTCGTGTAATTTTTATTTCTCTGAGTTTTCTATGAGACCTATATGATTCAATGTATATACATTTTTTTTTTTTTTTTGGTTTTTGGGTCACACCCGGCAGTGCTCAGGGGTTACTCCTGGCTCCATGCTCAGAAATTGCTCCTGGCAGGCACGGGGGACCATATGGGGCACCGGGATTCGAATCAATGACCTTTTGCATGAAAGGCAAATGCCTTACCTCCATGCTATCTCCCGGCCCCCGTATATACATATTTTTAATTAAAATGAGTAAAGTTTAATTTTTATCTTTTAAAGTAACTATATGACTGTGCTTCCACATTGTATGTTTATGTGTGATGGGCTTTTTAGTTTTGTTTTGTTTTGGGGGCCACACCTGGCTGTGCTCAGGGGTTACTCATTGCTCTGCACTCAGAAATCACTCCTGGCAAACTTGGAGGACCATCTGGGATGCTGAGGATCAAACACAGGTTCATCCTAGGTCTACAGCATGGAAGGCAAATGCCCTACTGCTGTGCTATTTCTTTGAGCCAAATGTTAGTATTTGGTGGGTTCGTTTTTTTGGGGGGGGATTGGGGATCACACCTGGCAGTATGCAGAGGTTAGTCCTAGTTCTGCACTAAAAAATCAGTCCTGACAGACTCTGGGAACCATGTGGAATACCAAATATCGAAATCGGGTCTGTCCCCAGTGGACTGCATGCAAGGTAAATTTTCCCTACAGTTGTGCTATAGGTTCTGCCCCCCAAATTTATTTTTTAATAATTTTATTTTCAGATGAACTTTATTTCCACTTAATATATTCACTGTTTTGTCCTGTTTAAAATAATAATAATAATAATAGGGTAATTTTGTTTGTTTGGGGGCTACACCCAGCTGTTCTCAGGGCTTATTTCTGGCTCTCTGCTCAGAGATCAATCTAGCAGGCTCAGGGAACCATACAGTGCTAGGGATTTAACCCGTGTCTAATGTGTGCAAAGTAAGTCTCTACTCACTGTACTATCTCTTGCTCAAATATTAATATTTTCTATGAAATATTATAAGGCTTCATTATTCCCGCAATTATGAACAATAATCTAAGTGAATTAGTTATTCTTGGTTTGTGGATTTTTAAATTAAATCTTTTTTATTTGTGATTATCTACCAGTCTGTATTGTTTTGTTAAGTAATATGATATACATTAGATTTTTCCCCTATATGTTATATATATATATGTATTTTATCCGAATATTTAAAAATGAAACAAAATAGCTTTATTTAAATCAAGTTGCTTAGAGAAATATGAGGCAAGTAAAGATACATGTTAGAGAGCACAGGCTTCTACAGAATGAACAAAAACCCTTGAGCCTTTTACATAGATTTTTTTTTCCTTTGCTCTGATAATTGCTTCATTTAAATCAGTTTGTTTTATTTCACACTTTATTTATTTATTTATTTATTTCACACAATACTTCCTTAAATGTGGGTTTTATCCTTCATTTCTTCAACAGTTTCTTATTAACTATTCTTTTCAAAAAATTATTCCATTATTTCACTCATTTCCTCTACAACATCTACATAAAGTACTTATCATTTTTATTAATGTTTCTCTATTTTAGTCATATTTTTATGAATTATAACTTGATGAAAGTATCAATTATGATTACCAACCTGTTGGTTATCCTTTCTAATTAGTTTTTTAGTTCAAGGCATCCTCCTTGCTCTGTGCTTTATACTGAGGGCTCAGTCCATATAGAATGCCAAGAGTCAATCTGGGCTAATTTATATCTCAAATAGAAACTAAAAGGTCTTCTAATATTAACTGACACTACAAAGTTCTATAGAACTTTGAGCACATTATATAATGTATATCATTCTTATTTTTAGAATTATTTTAGAATAGCCAACTAAAAATTAGTTAACCTAAAGAATAGTTCAAAAAATCTAAATCTCTGAATCACAAAAGAATAAGTATGAAATATTTTAACATTGTGAGGGAGATACAAAAACAAAAAATATGTAAGATAAATATAAGTAATGTAAATAGCTTCCAGTTTCAATGAAATTTAACTTAGAGAATATTTTGATATAAAATATATCTGTCACAAAAATCTAGAAATAGTATTTATTTGCATTTAAATTGTAATTTAATGTTTTATATTGTTTAATTATTTGTATACTAAATATGTTGGACAAAAAAGTGCATGATATAATCTCAGTAATGGCAAATGATGTTATGTGCTTGATGGCTATAAATTTAAACTTGATTTGTTACTTAGTTAACATTATCACCTTTCCTTTTTTTTAGATAATAATATACTGTGGATTGGAAAAATGAAAAATAAAAAGTACAAACTTTTTTGCCACCTTTGAATTCAAACTTACATTTAATGATTTTTTTGTCTGACATGAAATATTTAGACTACTATATCAAAAATATGATGTATTATATGACAGAATGTATTATACTGAAATAACTTGTGAAATTCCTCAGAAAACTTCTTTGTAAAAAAGGAAAATGTTTTTGTTTTTGTTCTAAATTCTTTTTTTATTTTTAAATGTACCTCAAAAAGTATTGTAGGCAGAAAAAGTCAATTGTGCCTAGTTATTTAATAGGCATACTTGGTAAAAAAAAATGTATTTTGAATAAATGCAATGTTATAATTTAAAATGATTGCTGTATTTTCAACCTTTTTTTGTCTTTGAAGTGATTGATATTCATGAGACCAAGGGACACTCCTGAGGATTCTTGACCAACTGTAGCAATGGTCAATTTTAGATTCCAAAGATGACGCATAGCATACTGCTTGAAACATAAAGAGCAGCTGGGGCCTCTTGGGTTAGCCAGCTGGTACTAGAGGGCTTCCAATACTATACACCTGGTAGTACTTGAGAGCTATTACCTCTTACTGAGCTCAGTACCATGTTATATTGAATTCACACAGGACCAGGTACATAAAAAGTATGCACCCATATCTCTATAGTAACTAACTCCTGTAGTTTATTCATTGTTTCATTCTTAAATTACAATGAAATGTTGTTATTTAGGTCTATCATTGAATGTCAATGACTTGTAAGACAGTATTAAAAAACATAACAACTATTAAGATTCAAAATAAAGGGTACAAAATTATTACAAAATTTTATTTAAGGTAATAATGAATAATCAACTTTTATAAGATATCCATCAATTATAAGAAAAAATCTGAGTTTCTGGAAAAAATGAATCTCATCTAATTGCTCACAAAAGACATAATCACATGTAATTTTATAATTAAATTGCAAAAATATAATTTAAAAATATCTATCTGTATTTGTCACAAAGTTTTTGTGCAAATATAAAAACCACAAGGTAAAAAAAGTAAAGTTCTGAAATCATGAGGTCCAAACTTAAAAAAGGTGCTTATTATGATTGCAGACTAGAGATGGTAGGTAGGTAGGTAGGTAGGTAGGTAGGTAGGTAGGTAGGTAGGTAGGTAGGTGGGTAGATGGGTAGGTGGGAATGATTCAGTGACATGAGTGGAGAGAGTTTGACACTGGTAGTGGAATTTAAGCTAAAACACTATTTGTCTAAAACTCAATTATAAAGAACATTTATAATGCTTTAAATAAAAATTTCAAAATTAATAATTAATAATAAATCATAGTGCTTCAATAGAAGTTGATAAAATTAAAGATTAAACAGGTTCATGTAAAACTCTCCTCTTTCTGCCTGTCTGCCTGTGTCTTTGAATCCTGAAGGTCTCCCCACCACTCCCCAAAAAACTGCATTCTGAAGCTGCCTGTAAATAACTTCTAGCTGTAGGGGTTGCCGTCCAATAAGCTGAGCTCTCTGGTCTGCGGGGGGGGGGGGGGTGTCCCCTGCTGTGCCTTTGTCCACACTGAGGACTTCAAGGGAAACCTCTCCTGCTCTGCCTGTCTGTGAACTAGTGGTAGCAGAAGAGCTCGACCACTTTGCTTAGCGGCCGCGCACTCTTTCTAACCAATAAACCCCACCACATCACGCAGGAAAAACCACACTACACACGTGACAATGGTGAAACCTCTCAGGCAAACCCCATGCATGCACAGAAAATGAAGATGGAAGCTCTGATGATCTAATAAATTCCAACCACCTGATTAACCTCTCAGACAAGGAACTTAAAATAGCAATATGAAAGATGTTTGAATAAGTCAAAGACAGCATAAATCCATCTGAACAGAACACAAAGACCGAAATAAGAAAACTCCAAACTGAAATAACAAATCTGAAAAACACGATAGCTCAACTGAAAACATCAATGGATGGCCTTGCCAGCAGGGTATCAGCAGCTGAGGAGAGAGTCGGAGTTCTGGAAGATGTGATGCAGAAAAACTCAACACAACAGAAGAAAGTGGAAAGAACCTTAAAACAAACAAACAGGCAATGGAAAAAGTACTCAAGGAATGGGAACAGATGAAAAAAGAAATCTTTGATAAATCCAACAGAAACAACATAGGAATCATTTGAGTCCCAGAGACCCAGGTAGAAGATCTCCAAGAAGAATCAACTGTCAAAGACATCATCAGAGATACTCCCAGAGTTACAGACTACATGTAATCAAATCCTGCATACCCAAAGAGTACCAGCTAAAAGAGACCCAAAGACAAACACCCCAAGACACATCCTTGTTACAATGACAAATCCAACAGATAGAGATAGAATACTGAAAGAGGCAAGACAAAAAAAGGGAAATAACATTCAAAGGAGCATCCCTAAGACTTAACGCAGACATGTCACAAGAAACTCTCAAGGACAGAAGACAGTGGTGGGATATTGTGACAAGACTAATGAAATGAATGCCTCACTGAGACTACTGTACCAAGCCCAACTCACGTTCAGGTTTGAAGGAAGAATACATAGCTTTATGGATAAACAATAGCTCAGAAACTTCACAGATGATAAATCAGACTTAAAGGAAAAATTGATAGGTCTATTCCAAGATAAGAGAGACCAACAAACACAGCAAACTTATCTACAAAGATGACATTAAATCCTATGACAATCATCTCCTTCAATGTCAATGGACTAAATTCACCAATTAAAAGACACAGAGTGGCAAAATGGGTCAAAAAGATGAACCCAAACTTCTGCTGCCTACAAGAAATACATCTGAATAGTCAGAATAAACATAGACTCAAAATCAAAGGCTGGAGGAAAATCATCCAAGCAAACAACACCCTCAAAAAAGCTGGAGTGGCCATATTAATATCTGATGACATCAATTTTATACTCAGAAAAGTGGTAGGGGACAAAGTTGGACACTATGTTCTAATCAAGGGATATGTGCAAAAGGAAGAAATCAGACTATTAAACATATATACATCCAATGAGAGATCAGCAAATTATCCAATACAATTACTGATGAATCTGAAAGAGGAAATCAATAATAACACAGTAATAGTGGGAGACCTCAACACGGCCTTATCAACACTTGATAGGTCAACCAGACTGAAACCCAACAATAATATACTAGCCCTGAAAAGAGTAATGAAAGAAAGAGGACTATATATATGCATATATATATATATATCTACAAGTCCTCTTTCTTTCATTATATATATAATATATGTCATATATATTATATATATGACACTCCATCCAAAAAAAACCTGGATACACATTCTTCTCCAATGTACATGGGACATTCTCTAGGATAGACTACATGCTGACACATAAAACATACCTCCATAAAATCAAGAGGATAGAAATCTCGCAGGCTACCATTGCTGACCACAAGGCTCTGAAATTAGATGTGAACTACAAAGCCACATAGAAGAAAAACTTTAACAATTGGAAATCAAACACCCTGCTACTGAACAACTAGTGGGTCCAAGATGAAATCAAAAAGGAAATCAAAACTTTCCTGGAAACATATGATAATGGAGACACAAACTGCCAGAATCTATGGGACACAGCAAAGTGGTCCTGAGAGGAAAATGTATAGCTCTAACAGCACACATCAGGAAGGAAGAAGGGGCATACCTGAATAACTTATTGACGCAGCTCAAAAAATTAGAAAATGACCAACAAAAGGAACTAAAAATAGAAGGAAATAACAAAGCTGAAAGCAGAACTCAATGAATTGGAAAACCAAAAAACAATCCAAAAGATCAGCAAAAGCAGAAGTTGGTTCTTTGAAAAAATAAACAAGATTGACAGGCCACTGGAAAAACTCAGAAAGAGAGAGAAAAAATCTGATAACCCATATTTAAAATGAAAAGGGGAAGATCACGACAGATATTGCAGAGATCCAAAGGGTAATAAGAGACTACTTTGAGAAACTTTATGCTACTAAACATGAGAACCTAGAAGAAATGGAAAAATTCTTGGACACTTATAAGCTTCCACATTAAAGTAAGGAGGATGTAGAATATCTAAACACCCCCATCACCACTGAGGAAACTGAAAGTGTAATCAAGCATCAGACCAAAAAGAAAAGCCCAGGTCCAGATGGATTCCCTAATGAATTTTTTCGAATCTTTCCAGAGGAGCTACTACCAATTATAGCCAGGCTCTTCCATGAAATTGAAAAAACGGGAACACTCCCAAACAGCTTTTATGAATCCAATGTCACCTTGATACCAATACCGGACAGAGATGCTGCCAAAAAAAGAAAATTACAGACCAATATTCCCTGATGAACGCTGATGCAAAGATCTTCAACAAAATCCTGACAAATAGGATCCAATGCATCATCAAGAAGATCATACACTACGACCGAGTAAGTTTCATCCCAGGAATGCAAGGATGATTTCACATCCATAAATCTCTCAACATCATGCACAACATCAACGAGAAGAAAAATAAAAATCAATGCTCATATCAATAGATGCAGAAAAAGCATTTGATAAGGTCCAACACCAATTCTTGATCAAAAATCTCAGCAAGATGGGAAAGGAAGGAACCTTTCTCAATCTAGTTGAAGACATCTACCACAAGCCAATGGCAAATATTATCCTAAATGGAGAAAAACTAAAAGCCTTTCCTCTAAATTCTGGTACAAGACAAGGCTGTGCGCTCTCACCACTCCTCTTCAACATAGTACTGGAAGTTCTTGCTATAGTGATCAGACAAGAAAAGGATACCAAGGGAATCCAGATAGGGAAGGAAGAAGTCAAGCTCTCACTGTTTGCAGACGACATGATACTCTAAATAGAAAACCCTAAAGACTCTACCAAAAAGCTTCTAGAAACAATAGACTCATATATCAAGGTGGCAGGCTACAAAATTAACACACAGAAATCAATGGCCTTTTTTATACACCAATAATGATAGGGAAGAGACGGAAGTCTAGAAGGCAATCACATTCACAATAGTGCCATACAAACTCAAATATCTTAGAGTCAACTTGACCAAAGACTTGAAGGACCTATACAAAGAAAACTATAAAGCCCTGCTCCAAGAAATAAGAGAGGACACACGGAAATGGAAGCACATACCCTAATCATGAACTGGGAGGATTAACATCTTTAAAATGGCTATACTCCCCATAGCATTATATAGATTTAATGCGACCCCCTTAAAAATACCCATGACATTCTTCAAAGAAGTGGATCAAACACTTATGAAGTTCATCTGGAACAATAAACACCCTAGAATAGCTAAAGCACTACTAGGGAAAAGGAAAATTACTTTCCCCAACTTCAAACTATACTACAAAGCAATAGTTATCAAAATAGCATGGTATTGGAATAAAGACAGATCCTCAGGTCAGTGGAATAGGCTTGATCTCAGACATTGTCCCCCAGACAATTACCTAATTTTTGACAAAGGAGCAAGAAATCCTAAGTGGAGCAGGGAAAACCTCTTCAACAAGTGCTGCTGGCAGAACTGGTTAGCCACTTGCAAAAAAGCGAACAAAGACCCCAGTTAACATCATGTACGAAGGTAAACTTCAAATGAATTAAAGACCTTGATATCAGACCTGATTACCATGAGGTATATAGAACAACACGTCAGTAAAACACTCCATGACATTGAGACTAAAATCATCTTCAAGGAGGAAGCTGCACCTTCCAAACAAGTGGAAGCAGGGATCAACAAATGGGAATACATTAAACTGAGAAGCTTCTGCACCTCAAAAGAAATAGTGCCCAGGATACAACAGTCACCCACTGAGTGGGAGAGCTATTCACCCAATACCCATCAACAAGGGGCTAATATCCAAAATATACAGGGCACTGACAGAACTTTACAAGAAATAAACATCTAACCCCATCAAAAAATGGGGAGAAGAAATGAACAGACAATTTGATAAAAAAAGAAATACAAATGGTCAAAAGGCACAAGAAAAAATGCTCCTCGTCACTAATCATCAGGGAGATGCAAATCGAAACTATGATGAGATACCACCTCACACCACAGAGATTGGCGCACATCACAAAGAATGAGAATAATCAGTGCTGGCGGGGATGTGGAGAGAAAAGAACTCTTATCCACTGCTGGTGGGAATGCTCTCTAATCCAACCTCTATGGAAAGCGATATGGAGAT
>PVKC010026228.1:0-16201 GCA_004027635.1 Crocidura indochinensis | reverse complement strand
ACACACACACACACACACACACACACACACACACACACACACACACACTGCATACGCACACTGCACAAACACATTGCACACCACATACTCATTGAACACATATACATACCACAGATGCCATCCTCTCCCCACATATCCCATTCACACCTCACACAACACACTACATAAACATATACACCAATCCCAACATCCCACCCATGGCCCCTCATTACACAGACCATCCCACCCCACACATCTCTCCCAGCATACCACATAATATCCACATATAATCTCCCACATCATATCCTCCCACCAGACCTCCTCCCCTCCCACACTCCCTCATCTTAGTAGGCTCATCATTGAGGCTATGTCAGGCCTGCGCTCTCTTCAGCTTTAGATCAAACATGTCTTGAGAAAAGGAATCCTTTTCCTCACAATGAGAGGCACCCTTCTTTGTGAGGCTCCGTTGGTGCGATGTTACTGTTCTGCAGGGTAGAAAGGAGATTCTGAGTGACAACTCTAAGGGGAACCAAGAAGGCCCAAAGGGGAGACAAGGTTTAGAGCTAAATCAAGATTGGATTTCGTCATGAAAGGCATAACTGGCAAAAGTATCATTACAAGGCATTAACCTCGTTACATACAGATGAACAAGCCGAGGCTGGGATTCAGAAATAAATTACACATAATAAACTAGACAGAATAGGCTGAGAGCAACATTAGCAATTATGCCTTAGGGGAAGAGAAGGGCAAGACAGAAAATTGGACCCCCAAAAGGGTACAGATCATCTCTGGACAGGGCTCTCCACACTCTTCCCTCCATTTTGCTGTGCTCCCTGGGTATTAACTTCAATTTTGTGAGGAGGTTTCCTTGGAGCTTGCCTATCTTTTGTTTTTATTTGCTGAAATGAGCGTAAGAAAGCCATTCAAAGGGCTTTTTCCCCCATTCACTGGGACCTGTCCATTTATGTGTGTTTCCAGCACAAAAGACTCCCATTTCCATTCAGCCAGAGCAGCCTGCAGCTTATGTCTGGGCCAAACCCACTCCTTCCTATTTTCTTCCAGGCTCATGGCTATAATTGGCTATAAAATTTTGACGGTGGCCAGGCTCTGCCAGGGTGAGAGGAATACACATTTACTCAGCTCCTGTTCTCTTGTTGCTGAGGAACAGTTGAGAGACCAGCACCAGGTGTGATAAAACACAACTCTTTTTTTGTTACACACCAACTTCATTTGGGTTCTAAGTAACAGGAAATAAATCCACAGCAGGTGACCTGTGTTGTTAACTTAATAAAAAGCCAAGAGGTCAGAAGTCAGTGCTCAGTGGCTTCCTCAAGAACCCTGGGTTACTTGACATCCCCCTGGGCTGTGGATTTTTATCCTCTATCTTGAATTGTTTGGGCTGAAGTGGCTGCCACCGTGCTGGTGTTCCATCTAAGCATTTCAAAGGGAGGAAGTAGTGAGGCAAGAGTTCATCTCAAGGGTGTTCTCTTCTCAAGGTGAAAACTTAATCTTTCTACTAGGCTTCCTGGACTACATGGACAGGACAGTGCCATGGTCTCACCCTGGTATTCAATAAATAAGGGTAAGAAAGCAAGTATCTGGCAATCGAGAATGTATTAACACATGGATAGAGCCAATCATCCCTTTCCACACGTGTCTGAGACCAAGGTGGTGGGAATAACTGTCAATGTTACCTTCTTACAATGGGTGTGTAAGCAATCATTTATGTTTTAAAATCAGGTAAGGGGAGAATTGTGTATTACTATGGGCCAAATGCTGCTTAAGCTTTACTGAGCTTTACTGTACATGTAGCAACTAGTAAGGACTCTATAGCACAAACACTGTTATTGCTTTCTTGTATAAGGAAGGAAGTTGAGTCACAAAGAGGTTAAATAGTGCAATGCAGTTATTTAGTGGAAAATGATGCTGTGTAGAATCAAACCCAGAACTCCTGGCTTACTAGCCTACTTTGTCCTTCTTTGTGGATGATGATAATATACTCCATGTAGCTCTTAAGGCAAGTACAGATTGCTCATCACAGCACTTAAGTAGCATTTCTCAACGGGTTACTATTTCCAGTTACTATTATACTGTATTCTTCATAATCATGTTATCCATCAAGCAACATTAGCATTATTCACAATTGAGAAAACCAACACCCAACTCAGTTACTAAGTTACCGAGCTTATACAGTGAATGAGGGAGGGAGGGAGGGAGGGAGAGAGGGAGGGAGGGAGAGAGAATAAATTCAAATTGTACCTCTGACTCCTATCCCAGGTCATGTGTTCTGTGGCACCTGCTCCTAGATTTGAGAACACTGATTTGATAGCTGTGTTATTTACCAATGCTATTGGTCCAGGACATTCATTTGGAAAATAAAAATGTTCTTGAAGAAGAGTCAGAAATGAAGGAAGCATTTTAGAAAGGAGGAGGCAGTAATTTCTTCCCTTTCAGCATTTGGATCTACTCTTTCACAGAATATCTCACCCCATCCCTAGCTGTGGCTGCCTGTAATGGTCATGATCATTGATGAATCAAAAATAGCTACTTTTTAGGCACCTGTTGTTTAAGGGAGTACATGCTCCTGTTTGGTTTTTGCTTATGAATAACTGACAATCCATAGGCTGTTCACTGTGCTGAGGGAGGAGGGAGAATAGGAGGTCTTCAACCAAAGATAAAGGTAGCAGAGCATTCCAGATGGCCAGAGAGAGAAATGACACCAAATTCTGTGAGTTAGCCATAGCTATTTAATGAAGGTAATATGCATAATAAGCATAACGAGCTGATCTTAAAGTTGAACAATGCTGGTTTTATTTTAAAAGAATATGTGGCGGGTGTGTGTGTGTGTGTGTGTGTGTGTGTGTGTGTGTGTGTGTGTGTGTGTGTGTGTGTGTGTGTGTGTGTAAGTCCAAAGGTCAGTTGGTTTTTCTTTATCTGCTCATAGTCATGAGGTACCCTTGTGCAAACAGTAATCTATTGTTCTGATTCTTAAAACCTACAGAGATTTTTTTTTTCTTGACTTCAGTGTTCATAAGACAGTTTCTCATCTTCCCTGGCTGCTTGAACAGTATCTTTTCACAAGGGGGAAAATCTGTAATGGGTTTTCCAAAACTCTCCTTCAGTGGAGCTCACAATAAAATGTTTCATGCAAAGAAGTCACTTTCTCTTAGGTTATGACATTTTTGCCTTGAAAAGTGATCACGACATAGGTGCAATCCTGGCTGGCTTATCTTTTCCTGCCGGCCCAACTTCGACAAAGAAATAGAAACGGTGCTTTAAAGGCTTCGGAAATCAATTTAGCTCATGAATCCATTTAGTTTAGATGTTAATGAAACTTGGTGGGTTTAAAAATAATGAATATTTAATCAGACAGAAATTGAAAGGCATAAACACAGTTGGCAATAATGTAAGGAAGTTAATAAGTTAGTCTTAACCTCCCCCCATCCACCTCTCTTCCTCCCCAATCAAGGGTGGTTTTCAGAGTTGGCACTGTTGCTTTTGGAGTTTACTGCTGTCCCATTGGCTCAAACCTAAACATGCCTTTGAAACCTTAGTATGGTTGGGAACTGAGCCCTGGCAGATAACACGCGCTATCACACTGTGTTCAGTAGCTTCACTCGTAAACAGCTCTTCCTAGCTCCCTATCTTTCAGAGATTTGTGTAGCAAACTTGGCTTCCTAGCGTGGAAGGCAGGAAGCAGCAGGAAACACTTCATGCCTTTACAACGGGAAAGAAAGACATTTCTTTGGTCAACGTTCCCTCTGCTTGGGCGGAAAGTGAGGCTTTATTTAATGATGGGGAACAAGCATGTGATTAGATGTGCCCAGAGTCTCAGATCATTTATGTGCCTTTGGGGTGTGAGTCGGGCTTCCGAGGCCCAGCTAGGTTTCCTCTGTAGGCTGGTGATTCTTGAGTCTTCTGTCCACAATTTGGCTTTTCCCCCTTGAACTTCTGAATAAATAATCTTGAGTTGGAGTCTGTTGGGGCTCCCTTTTCTGTAAATTTATAGTTCCCCCACCCTGTCTGCCATTATAATCAAAAAGGAAGATCTAACTCACATCTTGAAGAATGGCTATTGTTTGTTTAACCTCACAAAGCCAAACTCTATCTCAGATAAACTGCAGAAGTATCGTGCAAACCACCAAGTATAAGACTGTCTCCCTCCCAATACAGCCCTGGACTCTCTTCATCATAGTTGTGGAGCTCTGATCCATAGATCGAGGAGAGCTGGCCATTAATATATACAAATTAGTTAATTATATTATATATACAAAGCAAACTAAAGTATATACAAAGCAGACCAAAGTTTTCATGGGGTGAGCATGCATAGAGGATTACCAATAAAAAGGGTGACAGGTTGCTTCTGGGCTCATGTTTAAGAAAATATATTTGAGGCTTCTTGACTCTTCTCTCCAGGTAGGCCTAAATGACATTTTCTTATCAGAACAGTTGTCATTGAAAATGATCTTTGTTTCTCTCTCATTAACATATGTATGTTTGTGTTCATATTCAGAAAGAAGGGGATCAGCCTGAAAGAGTGAAACCAATCGCCTCATCCACCCTGATCCATTCTGACCTGACGTCTGTTTATGGCACTGTGGTAATGAACAGGACCGTTTTGTTCTTGGGAACTGGAGATGGCCAGTTACTTAAGGTTGGTTCTTTTCTGTGCCTTCCTCAATACCAGGTTGAACAGCGAGTTATTCATCTTGTGCCTTTTATTTATTTTATTTTGTATTGCTTCTGGGTTATATACGGTGCCATACCAGCTGCTTGGAGGGCTCCTCTGAGACCTCCAGAAATCGCCTGAAAGAAATTTCTAGACATCTATGTGTAATAACGTCTCAATATGAAATGAAGCACCAGCCACCTTGCTTCCCAGGAGTGTGTCCGGTTATTTTCCTTCTTCACTCCTCAGCTGTTGGGGAAAGGAGGGAGCCCCTTACACCCCATCCCTGACTCCCCTTTCTTAGGTCATTTCCCCTTGGGGTTCTCCTTTCAAATGGAAATGTTAGAAACACCTGAGTTCTCAGAACTTCAAAGAGCTGAGAGATTACAGTCCTTGAAAAGGAGAAGGAACAGGTGTCCCTTCCCTACAGCCCACTTGCCACCACGGAGGGGCTTTGTTTTCTGCCCTTTGTATCCAGGCCTGCCCCTGAAAAGTTAGAGATCTAAAATCCTTTGAGACTTCCATTGCCTTTTATCCCCTGGAACTAATTTTCCCCCCATTGTATCTTACCCCCTAGTCAAGTCTGGATTTTCATTCCCTAGGGGGCATGCCCGTGGGAAGCAGAATAAAGGGAATCTTTTAGGTACTTCTACGCTAATAGATTGGCTACTTCAGAGTTAATAGATAGGCTAATAATTGATTTCTCTTGTGCGACAAATTCTTCCTTTAGGAGAGAGAGCCACACAAAGCTTTCATTGGGAGACTCTCTGGAGGAATAAATGAGACTTGAGCTTCATAGTTGAGTATGGTTAAGCTCTTGCCCTTAGAAGAGCTCAAACAATGGGATATATTTGGGAAACAGAGCCTCATTTATATAATGCTGGTCAAATAATAATAATAATAATAATAACAACAACAACACTGGTCAATTTCCACATTCATACTTTGATCTCATCGAATCATCTCCACACTTCAGTTTATCAAGATCGTACAGCTGGGAAGAGGCCTGACAGTACCATGCTGTCTCCTATATTGAAGTTGGATAGATGAGAGAATGGTTCTCAAATAGGCCCATAATCTTCCCTAATAATTTGGAAGATCTGTGACATTTGAGACCTGTTTGAGATTCCAGTGAAATGGATTTCCGACTGCTAACATGACACCTTCCATTCAGGAGATTGGTTACTCCTGGTTCTATGCTCAGAAATCACTCCAGGCAGGCTCGGGGGACCATATGGGATGCAAACACCTTACCTCCATGCTATCTCTACAGCCCCTGTGAATTTTATTAATGATAAATGTTGACTATGGCAGAGGGCTTAAGCTGGGCAAAGACCGCTTTTTCTATGGATGCCACTATGCACTTAAAACTAATCTATGGAAGAAATAATGCTAGATTTGCTCTTAGATTGTGGTTTCCTTATCACTTTCAACTCCAAACATTTTGGAAGCTTGTTGGACACTCTCTGCATCTAGGGCAGCAAGTCTGATTGGGAACTGTGTTCTTTTTGTTCCCTCAGGCTGGGAGTCCGCTGACACTCCAACTCAGATTGAAATGAGAAGGTCACAAATTGATTATTACCAATGGATCCCCCATTCATAATTGGGTGATCTTATAGTAGAGACTCCTATTTTTTCCAGGCCTCTACCTCCTCATTAGAAATGAAATGAGATTATGCCAACCACCTAGAAAAATGATGGGGGCACCTCGTTCTGCTTTTTGTGCATTTTCCCCTATTCATGCCATCCCATTGAGCTCTTCTCCAAACTTGAATAGTTCAGCCAGGTTTCCACACCTTCACTCACTTTCAATCTCTTTCCTGGAGTTCTGGCTATTTTACACCAACCAGGATGACAATTCAGTGCCAGGGCCTAAGGGCAGTGCTCAGATCCTGCCCTGTAGTGCGACTCTCAATAGTGTTCATGAGACCATATAATGCTCCATCTAGTGCTTGGAGGCAAACCTTATTTGAGGCGCATGCTGGGCATGTGCCGTAACTGCTGTTCTATCCCCAGTCCCCTGGAATGTTTTCTTATTTTCTCGGCTTGGCTGCATCATCTATTCCTGCTTTGGTTCTGCTCAAACCCCTCCTCCTCTTAGAGTATTCCTAAGCCTGGATCGATCCTATTTTTCCCTCATCTGCTACAAAACTCATTATCTGTATCATACTTTGGCTCATTACAAATGTCTTGCTTTGATACCCAGCCTTTTCAATTGTGTTTGTTTTTGCCTTCCCAGCTCAAATTTAAGCTTCTTGTGAAGGGGGCCTGGGATTCCCACAGCCTGATCCAGTGCTTAGTGCCTGGTACGCATCTGATTTAATCTGTTTTCTTTGGAGGAAACCCAGTAACATATGGGAGGGAGTTTGTTTGTATACACATTCTTTTAAAGTATACATTGATCATCTCTTCCTGTTGTGCTTCCTGGGGAAAGGTAAATACCCATCAGTCATTGCCTACAAGTTTCCTGCCATGAATAGACATCTCTGTAGCTACACCATCCCAGTCAGGTCGATCGGACCCATTAACCTGGCAGAAGAAGTTTCCATCATTCCTTTCTGGGCCTCCTTACCAATTATCTCTTCAGATTGGGATATATTTGAGGAATATTTTGACAAGAACACTGTTTCCCAAAGCTGAGCCAACCAAACTGTTACATGGTAAATTGGAGGTGAAGGAACACTTGGCTATAAATAATTCCCTGGGGGGTGGCCTGGTTTTGACTGTCCTGTTTGTTCATCCCAATAGCTTGTGTGCAGCTGGTCGCTGGTGAATGGAGGGGTGACACCAGAGGTGAGGCACCACACTGCAGCCTCAGGCTGAGGAATAGGGGGGCTGATAGAAGTGTTGCTTATTCTGAGCCTCTGTTTGGAATCCCCATTCAAAAACATCACCTGCCACCTGTTTTATTTATTTCTTTTTTTTTGACGGAAGAGCAGGGAAGCCTGACTCTTGGTCTGTACTGTGACTGCGGATGATGATGTATTACTTCCTTGGTGCCAGTTATGCATCCCACATGCATCTCATATGCATCCCACATGAGTGGATTTACTCAACTCACTTCCTAACCCTATCAGTTCTTGTACCATTGACCCTTTGAGAAAATGTGGGCACGTAAGAAATGAGAAGTTTACCAAATTTTACATGACAGTGTAGCTAAAATTTGAACATGTCAGAAAGGCCCCTCATTCTCCTCCAGATCTCTGAGACATGAGTAGCCTTGACAAGCTTGTTGATGGGTCCATTGGTTGGGGAACCTCCTGGGGGCTTATAGAGTTCTTCAAGGCACAGGGGAGGATTCCAGACCCAGAAAGTGACAAACCCTTCAATTTGAGAAATATCTCCCAAACAAGTTGATCTTTTTGAAATCAAACCCAAACTCCTACTTTCCTCAAAAAGGATCCCTCCTTCAAGGTTATTTTTGACTACCATGGGGATCCTTACCAGGCTTTCTAGCATAGCCCAATCATTTCTGAAAGGTCCTCAGGTATGCTGAATGTAGAATTCAAGAGGCAGCTCCTGAAGTTATCCAGAGTTCAAGGGCTCAGGAAGGTGCAGGTAATTCCTATCTCCCCATACTCAAATACTTCATGCTTCTACTTTGCCAGACTTATTTCTAGCATTGTTGGAAGAGATGAACATTGATAGACACTAGCATTACTTCTTAAGCTTAAGTGTAGAGGTACCGAAGAGCATCAAGAAAACAAAACTAAATTCCACCCCACTGGCTGGAGGAAGAGAAGAAAGTGAATTTAGATCACCCATGGCCTGAGTCCTCAGTTCCCCACTGAACATAGCTGATGGTATTTGACCAGGTTATAGAGTATATGCTGGCTTGTACAGGAGACCAGACATGATAGTCTGGTTTTTTTTACTACCACCATCAACACAACCACCATGATTAAACCACCACCACCAGCACCATCATTACTATCACCATCACCACTAACACATATCTTCACACACGCATGATAACTGACTTCTTAAATTTCTGAGTACCTCTTATATATATATATTATATATATATATTTGTTTTTTGGGCCACACCCATTTGATGTTCAGGAGTTACTCCTGGTTAAGCGCTCAGAAATTGCCCCTGGCTTGGGGGAGACCATATGGGATGCCAGGGGATCAAATTGTGGTCCTTCCTTGGCTAGCGCTTACAAGGCAGACACCTTACTTCTGGCGCCACCTCACCGGCCCCTATAGTTTAACTATTATCTGGTGAGACTGGAGCAGAGCAATAGCACAGCAGTAGGGCATTTGCCTTGCATGCAGATGATTCGGGACAACCTGGATTCAATCCCTGGTATCCCATATGGTCCCCTGAGCCTGCCAGGAGCAATTTCTGAGCACAGAGCCAGGAGTAACTCCTGAGTGTCATTGGGTGTGGCCCCAAGACAAAAAAAAAACCATCTACTATTTAACTGGTTTTACTTATTATAAAAGTAATATATGTTCATGGAGAAAGTTGCGCAGTTGTATGATATGAAGGGAAACTAGAAGAGAAATAGCTTTCATTCTATCACAAAGAGACAATCACTCAATATTTTAGATTCTTTTTTAATGTAGAGGTTAAACTATCCAATTGTGCATCCTTTCCCTCCCTTTGGTTAATGAAGGAAAATGCTTGTATGAAAATGTTAATACAAATCTTTTGTAAACAGTGTTTTAAAATAGCTGTATAATGTTCTGTTATGTGGAAATGTTTATTTTGAGCATAAGCCAAGATATTGAATCACTCTTAGAGTGCTTTTACAGATAGGCCCTTCTTCCAAGGAGCCTGGCTCTCCCTTCAAAGGTACGATTTGACTACTGAGTGGAGAAACTCAGGACTTGATGCTACTACTAATACAGTTCCTGGTGCCTTCGCTGCTTTGTTCCTCAGATCCTTTATGAGATTTTTAGAAACATTGACGCACTTTGCAGCTGAAAGGGCCTTGGAGAGCCTTTGCTTTGCCCCTGATTTCATTGAATGCTATTCTGATGGCCGTGAAACATGTTATGTCCAGCCATTCCTACCCTTTGCCTGGTTATTCGGTTATTTCCTCATTTTACTTCCTTTCTGAAAATGATTGTATGCTATAATTTTTTCATTTGTCAGCATCTCCACTGGGATCATCTGAGAAATTACAGCCACACAACACTCAGCTCTCAGAATCCAGACAAGCGCACATCACAGAGCCCAGCCACGCCAGCGCACACTTTTGTAAACACTGAAACTTTCTCCACATTATGCTGTGGTGTCTTGTGTGTCTGTGATTCTGGTCAGCTGCCTGAGCCATCTCCTAGAGAAAATTGTCTTTATTTCAAGGGAACACTGGAATCTTTTTTCAGTAGTTCCAGGTAATAAATAGATAATAATGAAAAAATGATAAATAGGTAATAATGGTATATGCATGAAATATAAATAAATGAAATGAAATAGAAAATTCATACCCATAAACCTTTTTGGTAGCAGAAGAGATAAGAAGGCTGCGGTTGAGGAATGCAACAACTAAGAGTGCTGGTCTCTTCCTTTGTGCCCAGTGTTAGAATCATTGTCTGAAGGACTTCACTTTCTTACCTGTTGATCCTGGCCCAGCACTATAATCTGTGCTAACTAAACTCCACTCAAGTGTGAGACACTAGTGGTCCACACCTATTCACAACCTCACACTCTCATCTCTGTTACCATAAAGGGAACCAATCCTAAATGAAGTGCCAAGATTTAGGGAATTTGAATGGAAGCCATCTCTCCTGCTCATAGACCATGAGAGTCTACAGAGATGAGAAATGTTGTGTTTTCTGTTTCATATTGGAGTTTATGAATAACACCTAGATGCAGAGATGGTGGTTTCACTCAGGGACTGCTGAGGCTACTGTGGTTTTCACTAATTCCTCTCCTGGGATAGGCCTTGGCCACTGAGTCAAGCAAAGAGGTCGTGGCATCTGCTCTGGGGGCAGAAGATAGCTTCTGGGAACCCCAGCATTTTTGCAATTGGCTCTTGAAGAGCAAAGGTGGGAAGCATGTATTTCAGTGGGTTTCTGGAATGACTGGGGAACAGTGAGCTAGTGTGACTTCTCTCTGCACTCCCTGTGCTTCTGAGGACTCTGATGCCCTTTGCCCACCATCATCAGAGAAGCACTGCTCAGACCCTTTGAGCCAAGAGTGGCAATCAAAGGGCTACTCCCAATGTGGCTTTCAGGAGTGAGACTTCCCCCCAATTCCACCACGTTTTTCCTGCAATCAAAGGTAGACTATATCTCATAATGCCCGAGGAGTCTGCCTTACCTTTGCTGCTTATCTTTTTTTTTCCTAGTGAAAATGAAAGATTAAAATAAATCAGAAAACATTTTGCAAGACCAGTAGTGCCTCAGAATGATCAAATCATGAAAAACTTATCACAGAGAACTCAAAGGTATGACTTGGAGCTGTATATAGGGTTGCAGGTATATAGGGGATGGCCAGTGTATGGATATATAAAAACACTTGGAAATATCATGACTTGGAAATGGACCCCACTAGACTGTTCAGAAGATCTTGTTCTAGGTTTCACCATTCCCATGTTTTGTTCATGGCCATTGAATTTCCCAGAGGTCACTTTGGTGGGATCTATGAATCTAGAACTTGTGGTCCAGTCTGTACCTCTCTTTATACCCATATTGAAATCCATCTATATTGAACATGAAAGTGATTTTCCTCCATCTTTCTATGAATCCTTATTAACTGTAGCAACTGAAGTACATTAATGCTATTGGTTTGTGTGTGTGTAAGTGAGTAAGAGAGAGAGAGAGAGAGAGAGAGAGAAATACATTTATTTGCCTTTTGGCAAGTTAGTCCCTCTTAGACATCAGGGGATGCTTATGGTTTTTCCACTTCCTGATAATAGTAAAAGAAATAGTCATCTTTTGTTTCATTTTTCTCCCCTATGTTTTTTTCACTGTGCCTGATTTCTTGTGGGTGGTGTTGAACTTGTTCTGTGACTGCCTGGATAGTGTGGAAGTTTCACTTGCCCTACATTTCGGGGCTATAACAGAGAGGTGTTCTGGGAGGCCACAAAAATCCTCAAGCCAGCTCAGAGCCTTCCCTGAGGCTTCAGGAGATGGCAAGAGAATGTGGGGTAACATGAAGAAAAACTCTCACCGGGAGAATGTGCTCTCTGCACATTGTGTGTCCAGTGGGAGAAACCTGAGAAACCTCAGAAGATCTGATTATGAATAGAGGAATATATTTTAATTTAATAATTATCTATGTACCACTTGTTCATATGTAGCACACTGTTTTAGGTGCTGAGGATGCATAAATATGCTCCCCTGATCTGCTTAAAGTGGAAGGGGGTGGTATAGGAAAGGCAGCAAACAAGTATTTGGGTCTGTCAGTTAGGAAGCCACTTCAGTCAGTGAAAAATTTTGTGAAGAGAACAGCAGGGGGTGAGAGTGGGGTACCAGAGAAGCATGAATGAAAGGAAGTGATGCTTGAGACTCAGAGGGCAAAGGGGCAGAGGCTTGGGCTGATTTAAGCTGTGAAGGGAATATAAGGGCCTATTGGTACATATTTGTTCATAAACAAATATGAACTCCCATCAAGCCCCAGGACTCTGTGTGTGTGTGTGTGTGTGTGCGTGTGTGTGTGTGTGTGTGTGCATGCGTGTGACTTGTCCTATTGAATGAGACTTCTCTTCTGCAAAAATGAAGCTACTTTCTATTTGAAGAAGATGTCTACACCTGGTTATTCCACCAGTTTTAAATCACTCCTGACAGAATGCTGAGGGACCATTTGCTGAGGACTGAATCAAGTAGGCTTTGTGCCTTATCTCCTATAATATCTCTCCAGGCCCAAGTTGTCACTTGGGTCACCATGACTCAGGATTTACTCCCTGCCTCACAGATTGTGTTCTTTGCCAGAACTGCCTGGCAAAGAAGGGACTTTTTCCTTGCCCCTGTCCTTCTGGTTGACTTCCAGTGTGGCTGTTGATGTAAACTTTGCAGTTGGAAGATGCAAGTGACTGCTTAGTGGCCTGGGCTGTGCTATGGGCAGGTGGGACCCAAGGGGGTGTTGATGGAGATAGAGAGGAGAGGGACAGATCTCTCTTTCCCTCTTTGTCTATCTGTCTTTGTTCTGCTGAGGCACAAGAGAGAGGAGGGCAGTCTATCAGAGGCCCTGGACCTTCAACTCTCAGCCTTTTTTGGGACAGTCCGTGATGATGAAAATGAAAACTTTGCAGCCTCAAGGTTAGGATAATTTTCTACAATTGATTCATTTATTCACAATTTACTTTTGAAAAAAAAATGTGGTTTTTTTTTTGTTTGTTTTAGTTTTTGGGTCACATCCAGAGGCGCTCAGGGGTTACTCTCTGGCTCTACGCTCAGAAATTGTTCTTGGAAGGCTCAGGGGACCATATGGGATGTTGGGATTCGAATCACTGTCATTCTGCATGCAAGGCAAACGCCTTATCTCCATGCTATCTCTCCGGCCCCTTACTTTTGAAATTTAAGAAATTACATTGACACTAAAAGCTTTCAAAGAGCCTAGAGACTGCAGAGACTATTTCTGACCTCCACTGAGACCAATGTTATTGGGACTTGAGGGATCTTTCCAGAGACTAATTTTTTAATATTATTTTTTATTGAGTTGCTGTGATTTGTAAAGTTATTCATAGAAGAACTCAGGTGTACAATGTTCCAATACCAGTCCCACTACCACCTTGTCCCCAGGTTCCCTCCCACCCTCATCCTGCCTCAGAAATATTTTCTTTTTTTTTTTTTTTGGCCACACCCAAAAAACTCAGGGGTTACTCCTGGCTATGCACTCAGAAGTTGCTCCTTGCTTGGGGGACCATATGGGAAACCTGGGAATCAAACTGCGGTCTGTCCTAGGATAGCGCAGACAAGGCAGGCACCTTACCTCCAGCACCACCGCCCAGCTCCCAACAGAAATATTTTCAAGTTGTTGTAGTCTGGGTCTCATCTGACAGTGTTATTGGCTTTAAAGTTGACACCACTCATATGCCCAAGGCTCCTGGACCCTGGTCCTGTTACTTCCCATTCTCTTCCTTTTACCCCCACCCCTTTGAAATACTTCTTTCTGTCTTTCTCATTTATACTCTAGGGTCAGTGGTGATCTAGGTCTCCCTGATTTAATACATTGCATTTTCTTGTCCTATTATTCTTAATGCCACAAATAAGTGAGATCATCTATTATCTGTACTTTTCTTCTAATTAACTTCACTTAACATGGTACCCTCTTATTCCATCCAAGTTGCAGGTATGATATGATTTCATCCTTCCTAAGAACTGAATAGTAATCTATTGTGTACATTCACAATCCCTTTATTCTCTACTTAGCTACCATTGAATAGCTGGATTGATTCCTGGCTATTGTCTACAAGCCAACAAAAGGAAATAATCTTTCCTCTTTATTAAGACATTCCTATGTCTCTTCAAATATAAACTATATACAAATATATAATTAGGGGCCAGTCCAATAGCACAATAGGACATTTGCTTTGCATGGGGTCGACCTGGGACAAACATGGGTTTGATCCCCAGCATCCAGTATGGTCCCCCGAGCCTGCCAGGAATAACTTCTGAGCACTGCTGGATGTGGCCCCCAAACAAAACAAAACAGAAATATATATAGCACTGCTGGGTGTGGCCCCCAAACAAAACAGAAATATATATGCATATTAAATATGTTTTCAATATGTGCATATATCACACATAAGGGGCTTTCCAGTAATTTTTATTGCTTGTTTGTTGTACTATTATTTGTCCTACTCCTGTGGCCAGACATTTTTTTTCATTCTATTGTTCCTAACAGTGCAGTGAATATTTCTGCATAGATCATTTTACATAGATGTTTAAGGCTGTGGGGCTCAGGAGTCCATGCACTGTAACTGAATGAATCAATACCAGATTGTCTTCCTGAGAAGAGTCTCACCGTTGCTGAAGGTCAGCATCTGTAGTGCCCAGAACAAGCTTCAGTACATACCATTTTAGAAGGTTTGTCTAGGAAGTTACTTACAAGCTCTACACATTGTACCCTTTGGTAATTTTTTAAGTATACAAGAAAGGAAGACTTCTATGCTCTAATCCAAAATTCTAGGGAAAATGCTGGCATCTTATCACCAAAGTATTAGGCAAATAAATCAGTGTTGCCCCAGTGAGGTCTTTCTTTCTCCAATTTTAGTATATATGTGCTGCTGAAGCAAGCACTTTTTCTTTCAACCATGCTTCATATACTTCAACCATGTAGGAGTAAATAAAAATTTAAAAGGTCCAATGGAAACTGTAATGCAATTCTCTACTTAAAATGAACCAGGGTGGTGATTTATAAATTAGACTTTCCTTTTTCCTTTTATTTATTTATTTTGGTTTTGGGGTCACACCTGGAGGTGCTCAGGGGATTACTTCTGGCTCTGCACTCAGAAATTGCTTCTGGCAGGCTCTGAGGACCATATGGGTTGACAGGGATCAAACTCAGGTAAACATCCTACAGCTGTGTTATCTCTCCAGCCTCTACTTTTTCCTTTTAAAGTAAGTATCAGACACTGAAATCACTCACACACATTTTATTATATATCTCCTAAAACTATGATTATTTTATTAAATAACTTTAACAATTAAGTTATTTTCAAAGCCAACACAATATCCATTAATTCTTGAGAATCATCTGAGTCCATATAACTACATTTTCCTGATTAGGTCAAGAATATCTTTTTTCCCCCTTTTCATGGCTTTTGTTCATATTGATATCTAAATAAGGTCTTCAGAGTTTGTTTACTCAGTTTGTCTCTCTTAATCTGGAATCTTGATTTGGAAGCCATTCTTTTTTTCAGTCATTGGCTCTCCACATTGATCTTTCTTTGTGGACTGGGCTTTCTTTTTCTCGGGGTGTTCTTTACCTTATTCTTCTCTTTTACTTCCTATTACTAAGTGGAAACTAGCACAAAGACTTGGCCAAATTCCAGTTCAGTTCTATCAAAATAGGTCAATTGTCCCAGTCAATTTTTGTTTGTTTGTTTTGAGCCAAACCTACCTGTACTCAGGCCTTACTCCTAGCTCTTTGCTCAGGGATCACTCCTAGCATTGCTCAGGGATCATATGGGAAGCAGTAATCAAATCTGGGTTTGAACACTTGCAAGAAAAGTGCCCTGTCCCTACCTACTGTATTATCTATTTAGCACCAAGCTTTTAATTTTTTGTTTTGTTTAAGGCCACACCCATCAGTACTGAAGTGTTACTCTTGGCTCTGTACTCAAAATTACTCTGGCAGTGCTTAAGGAACAATAGGGGATGTCAAGAATTAAACTTGGGTTGGCCATATGTAAGGCAAGTACCCTATCCGCTGTACTAATGCTTTGGTACCAAGCCTTTCACTTTTTATTGTTTTGTTTTTGGGCCATACTCAATATTACTCAGGGATTACTCCTGAGTCTGCACTCAATAATTATCCCTGGAGTTACTCAGGGAACCTTATGGGGTACCAGGAAATGAACCCAAGTTAACCTCATGCAAGGCAAGTACCTTATCCACTGTCTGTTTCTCCAGCTTCCTCAATTTGATGAGAGT
>PVKC010026227.1:0-16210 GCA_004027635.1 Crocidura indochinensis | reverse complement strand
GATTACAAAGTTGCTCATGATTGAGCTTTGGTCTTATAACATGCATCACCCTTTACTCATGTACATTTCCCACCCACAGTGTTCCCTCCCACCATCCTCTTTGCCATTCCCTTCCCCTCTCTCTCATAACAAAGGATTTTTAACACTGATCTCTTTCTCATATATACAGCAATGTCAACTGAACTTATTTACTGCTTTGACTGAGTTAGTCTTAGTGGCTCAGCTTCATACAAGACCAAATAAATATTAGTTCCACTTGTAGGTAGAGAATTGACATTTAAGTTGGGCTAAGGGGAGAGTAGATAAGTTGGAAGATTCTCTTATAACTCCAATAGAAGCACAACACACAGGCAAAGTTCTTCCATCATAACTTTTCCAACATATATCATCTCTTCAGTACTTATTTCTTCCAACTTTAAGTTCAAGCAGAAGTTCCCACAATATCACATTCCTTTTCACTGGCCCAGTTTCTCTTTACCCACCCCTACATCAGATACAGTCACATAAAAGAATAGGAAGTGGAGGTGGTTATTTAATTGCATGATTTAAATTCCACAATCAAAACCTGAGACACAGAAGAATGAGAGTTGAAAGATATCAGTGTAGAAGAAACCATCTATGGGGCTAGAGATATAATACAGGGATTAAGATACTTGCTGCATGCAGCAAATCTCAGTTCAGCCCTTGGCACTGCGAAAGGTTCCCCAAGCACCAACAAGAGTGATTCTTGTGCACAGAGTCACACAGAGTCCCTGGTTTCCTTCCCTCAAAGGATCAACAGGGACACCTTTTTCTCTATGGCTGCCTGTCCTGGCTTGACAGCTGCTAGGGTCAAAGACCTCACCAGCATTGCCCTTCATTTCCTGGGTTCGTGTTGATACCCACCCCCTTTCCTAATCAGGGCTGCAGCCTACCAGACCATATACTGGCCACCCTGATGGCCAAGTCACTGGACCTGATAGATCTCATGCAGCTGCCCTGGGGCCTCTCTCAGGTCAGTTCTCCAAGAGAGAGATTTATTTCCCTAAAGTTTTAGGGCAGGAAAAGACTAGCTTCCTGGAGACTTGCCAAGAAGGAGGCAATCCACCCAGGAAACAAACAAGACCTTTTTCTCTATAGTCTTTCCTATTTCCCCATGTCAAACCCTCCCTGCTCCCCCTGAGTGAAAGGAAAGCTGTCAGGATCAAAGGCTCAGATTTGTGATGAACTGCTGCTGGCTAGACCCACACAGGAAGGACTGCCAGCACTTTAACTCATTCTTCCCCATGATCTGCAGACTGCATTCATGATATTTCTGGAGTCACGTTTGTTAAATGCAACATCTTTTTATGAACTGAGAGCTAGATTTGCAAGAAAGATTAAGGACTCAAAAAAGGAACAAAATCTGTCTTGACATATTTCTTGATCTCCTAACTGCTCCATAATAGGTGATTTAATATATTTGCTCCAGGAAAGTGAAAAAAAAAAAAAGAACATGTAATAACATGGACTCTAGAAGTAGAAACTGGTTGTATTATTCTCTATTTGCTTCTGGGAGACTCTCCAGTAAGCTATTTAGCCTTTCTGCACTTCAGTTTCTGCATTTGTAAAATGGAAATAGGATTATTAGGATCTCATGGTGGTGCGAGATGGAATAAATAATTTTATAGATTTGTCGTGCTTGGTTCAGTACCTGCTACTCAAGCATTATCAGCTAGCCATCATTGAAGTTTGAACACTATTTCTCTCTCAGCAATTTTAAAAGAGGTGTAGCAGGGCTCAGGCTTTCTGGATAGAGTGCTTGTCTTGCACATGTCTAACCTGACTCAATCCCTGACACTCTATATGGTTCCCCTAGGCAACCAGGAGCGATCTCTGAGTGTAGAACCAGGAGTAAGCCCTAAGCACTAGTCAGTGTGGTTTAAACTCCTCCCTGTCTCCTCTAAAGAGTTATAACCTAAGATTACTGACCAATCACATAGAACTGAGAGCAAGAATATAGGCTTAGCCCAGACCTTTCATTCCCTAAATATCTTCCAAAGACCCTGGTTTTATGATACAACCATGAACATTAGGAGGAGTTTGCAAACAAACAGAAGAACCAAAGATGTATTTTATGTATGTGTTAAATGCTCAAATATATAAATAAAATACCACCACTTCCTTATGGACACATGAATTTCTTCATTCACAGAGAGTCATCAAAGAAAAGTTCACAGTGTTTCTTTATTTCCAGGTTGTTCCATTAAATTATTAAAAGGAGAGTTTGATGTGATAGTTTGGCCCTAGCAAATTCTAAAAAATTATTTCTCATCAAATGTATTTTATTAAGTTACTTAAGTTAAATGCATTTATTATTGTGAATACTTTCTGATGCCCTTTCCCCACTCAACCAGTCTGGATCTGGAACCATTGTAAATGCTCACACCTCAAATGATGATGGCCACAATGACTGAGGAAACCACAGTGAAAAATGTGTCACTTGTGGTTTATTTTCCTAGAGTCAAATTAGGGTGAAACAGGATGGCTTCAAGAAATAACTGTTAAATTTATAGAGTGAAGAAAACAATCTTAGTTTTAATTATAGTCTAGACTGCCTATCTTGGCAACCATTGCATCCAACTCAGAGTAATTTGTGGAAATGTGGGGTAAGAAACACAGCCACAGACGAGGGGTAGGCTGTCTGAGCAAGATGTAGGAAAGCCACTTCCTCTCCACTTGCTGAGCAAGCCAAGTAGATAGAGCAGAAATGAAGGGCAAACTACTGAGATAAGGCCCTTATCTAAAAACCCAGTAGAAAATGCAACTATTAGTACTTCCAGATTCTTTATTTGTCCCTATGATATTTACATGATAGGGAGAACCACCATTCATTGCTGTGTTTAAAATGCTGTCAGCACTCTGCACGCTCATAACCTCATCGGAAATTGCCGTTAGTAACATACATGCCCTGGTAGATGAGTAACAAAAAGAAAAGATGAATCGAGTCATTGGGGCTTAAGTCATGTTATTTTAATTTGCGACTTTTTTTACATCCTATATTTTTTTAAATATGATTATGAAATCATTTTCTGCTGAAATATTTGCCCAACAAAATTATTGTCCTTGAAAGAGCTAAATTCAGTCAAATTGTTGATGAATATAATTAACCTATGCTGAGTTTATTGTTCTACTTGCAATCCTTAAAGGTAGTTTGTTTTCCATATACCAAAGAAAATACTTTCACCTTTCTGATCTAAAAATTAATCTCTGAGATTTGAGTTAATTAAGCATCCAAAGATTATATCAGTTAATGAGATCAAAGAATGTTAACTTGCCATCTAGACTCTGTCCCTTTGCAGCTGGGAACAGAAATGTGTTTATATTCTTCAGTGTGTACAATATTGAGCATAGAAAAGATATTTGGTTTTGGTTATTAAAATACAGGATATTAATGTATTTTAACCAGTGGTTTTGGTAAAGTGGTAGCTGGAGAATGCAACACCACTGTTTCCTTTTTAGAAACAAAACTAAAACTGGACAAGTTTGTTGTTGCTATCCAGCAACAATGGATAAAATTCCAACATTTCTTCCCCTGAAGGGATCAGTTCTTGAACAAAAGGGGTATTAAATATTGTTAAACATTTAAAATTTTAAAGCATTTGAAGAAAGGAAAATTTGACTTCTGTGAATTAGTAAAGGTTTCAATGGGGTTCTAGTCTTGTTGAAAGAGTTGTATGTTGTATGCATAGAGATATAGACCAGCAATGACTGAACTTATAAGGTTAAAAAAGATAGCAGAATCTTGACTCTTTATTGAGGAAATCTCTGGACTAAAATAACTTTTATGTCTCTTATGTACAAATGAGTCTCAAAATGTTTGAGATAATAAGGAAGGGGAACAGCCACAATATTGTTGGAACATTGAGTGCATGAAGCCCTATCAGTAATAGTTTTTATTTAGCAGTAAAAATTCCTCAAATAAAAAAATTTAATGTTTGAGAATAAGTGTTGACCTACTATTCTGGCAGAAAGCAAATTATTTTTAAAAAGCCTGACACAACAGGTTTGTGGAAAAATATGGATTGAGCAGGAGAAGGAAGAAGAGAAAGTGGAGAATAATAAAAAGACAATTAGTGAAAAACAAAGAAAAAATAAAGAGAAAGTAAAAACATAAGGGACTTCAAATAGACTAATAAAGCCACAAAGCACCTTACTTTAATCATTTTTTCATATTGTTAGTGTTGTAAAGGATGTAATGAAAAACAAAATTTTTCTTGTAAAGTAGGCTGTACAAATAAGAGACCTATCATATAGAGAAAGAGATAGATGTGCAAAGACTTCCAGTGCAAAAAAAAACTCAAACTCATATTTGAGTTCATTTGACTTGATGTTGCCTATAAGCTAGTAAGTGTGGCAGTAAGACCCAATGTTCTTTGTTAACTTAGTGTACCATGAATGAAAGAAATGCCCGGTTGGAAATGCTACTGATTCTTTGAAGTGCTTGAATAACGAAAAGGCACAAACAGGCACTTATACTACATGTATAAATATTTAAAAACTTTTAAGTCAAGCCCACAATTAAAGAAAATATTTTTATGAAATAATTATTCTCACTTGATAAATATTCCCTCCTAATTTCAGTGCATTATGATCTGAGAAGGCAGTTCATACAATTTCTATCCTCTTTGTTTTATGGAGGTATGTTTTATGGACTAGCATGTGGTCTAATTTGGAGAATGACCCATGTGCATTGGAGAAGAATGTGTATCCAGTTTCCTGGGAATTGAGAGCCCTATATATCTATATATAGATATTTACTTACCAGGCCAATTTCTTTCACTTCTCTTTTCAGAGCTAGTATATTACTGGTAGGTTTCAGCCTTGCTGACCTATAAAGGGGTGACAATGCGGTGTTGAAGTTTCTACTATTATTATGTTGCTATTGGTCTTCCTTCAAATTTGTCAGCAGTTGTTTTAAATATTTTTCTGGTCTCTTATTGAGTGCCTATATGTTTAGGAGTATGATTTCTTCCTGTTGTACATATCCCTTGATTATTAAGTAATGTCTATCTCTGTCCCTTACAACTTTTATAAGTCTAAAGTCTGTGTCATCTGATATTAGTATGGCTATACCAACCTTTATAAGGGAGTTATTTGCTTGGATGATTGTCCCCCAACTTTTGAGTTTGAGTCTATGCTTATTCTCACTATTCAGATGTAGTTCTTGTAGGCAGAAAAAAGTTGGACTCAGCCTTTTTTTTTTTTTTAGTTTTTTTTTTTTGTTTGTTTTGGGGTAACATCTTGCGGCGCTTAGGGTTTACTCCTTGCTCTGTGCTCAGACATCCCTCCTGGCAAGCACAGGGGACTATATGGGATGCTGGGATTTGAACCACCACCTGTCCTGGATTGGCTGATACAAGCGAATGATTCAAACTAACAATTATGATTAAAATAAAGAGAGTGGAAATAACTTTACAATAAGTGCATTTTTGTTGAATAAAAGTATGTAGAGGTGAAAGTCCCACACCTAGTAATCTACATTACCAATAGGGTGCATTTTTGTTCTCAACTCTCCCCTTTCTCAACTAGGATTTCTTCAGTTCTATTAAAAAGAGTGTTCTGGTGCCTTTACTAAAGTTCATGTTGGACTCAGGCCTGACTCCCTATCTACTCCCTTGTTGCTAAGTGGGAAAGGCCTACGCAGAACAGCTCTCCCTTCCTTATCCACTTCTAGTTCCTAAAGAAGTGACTCCACTATTCATGAAGTTGACACTGTCTAATTGTCTCTGAGTTGGGAAGTCAGAAAGGCTCCATGTGAATCTCTCACTTTCATGTGGCAATAGGAAAAGCAGGCCGTTTGCACATGACAAATAGAGTGGAAGACTTGCTGTAAAAGTTGTTTATATTGCCAGGGGCAGATCAAATGACTTGAAGGATTAACATAACAGAATACAAAGACTCGGACGAATGAGGAAAAGTCAGAAAACCCGACTTTCCTCAACACGAAGTCATTTTTCAACAGATTCAACTTGGCTTAAAAAACATTGCTTGGGATATAACCCCTGCTTTGTTACAAGAGGCTTTGTTTGGAAGCAAAATGTAAGAAAACTCAATTGCTACGGGAAACTATTCGATTCTAGATTCTTGTCTTCTGTTCTCTTTCAAGGTGGCTTGTATCCGTAAGAGGGAACTCTCCTGGCCTGTTTCTTTTTGTTCATTCTTTTTCTTTTTTTTTTTTCCTTTTTTTGTTTTTTGTTTTTGTTTTTGGGTGACACCCGGTGACGCTCAGAGGTTACTCCTGGCTATTCGCTCAGAAGTCGCTCCTGGCAGGCACGGGGGACCATATGGGGAACCGGGGGATCGAACCGCGGTCCGTCCTAGGTTAGCGCAGGCACCTTATCTCCAGGGCCACCGCCCGGCCTCCATTGTTCATTCTTTTTCAAGAATGAAGGCCACCCCAGAGTTACTAGTAAAACTCAATATCCTCAGTACAGGCAGGGTTGACTCCTACTGAGCTATTTCTACATGCCTACTATACACCTACCTATATACATCTACTGATAACTGTTAAGAGAATATCAGATCATGAAGGAGGATCATTTCCAGGGAGTCATTTTCTTTTACATGCCATGCTTCTCTGTCATACCTAAGAAGTTGGTCCTACCCTATTATTCATGTTCACTTCCAAAACCTCGTGTCATGTTGTGAGTAGCACTAACGTCCTACTGCTGCTGCCTTTTAGGGTGCTGATTACAGCATTTTTCCAGCACCGTTTATTTCGAATTTCTTTGTTTGTTTGTTTGTTTGTTTTGGGGCCACACCCAGTGACGCTCAGGGGTTACTCCTGGCTATGTCCTCAGAAGTCGCTCCTGGCTTGGGGGACCATATGGGAAACCGGGGGATTGAACTGCGGTCCGTTCCTAGGCTAGCGCAGGCAAGGCAGGCACCTTACCTCCAGCGCCACCGCCCGGCCCCTATTTTGAATTTCAGGTTATTATTGTTATTTCTTGTTGGTGGTAGAAAGGCTGATTGGAAGGTTTTTTGCAAGACTGAGAATTCCTGAGAAACCCTGACAATATTCAGCATTCACAATTGCATAAATGGAAATACTTTATGAAAATTGTATGGCCTTTTCATGCCTTCCAATGAATGAACTTGACTACTAGGATTCTGTTAGATTGGATTTCAGTACCTATTTAATATATTTCCATATGGCAACCTTGAGATGTTTCTTCAAAAACAGTGATTATGAAAGGATTGTTATTTGGTATGAAAACATTAGCTCAGGATAGACAAGCCTTCTTTAAGCATGTTGTACATCTCTATGGCTGACATTTTTTTGTTGTTTTGAATTAAGTGGGGTTTCTTTTCACCACAAGTTTGAAACATTGCACTCTAAAACTCTTCCCTTCCTACCTCAAACAAAATGGACAATTTCCCTTCCAGATTGTAAGAACTTAAATTAAGTCACATCTATGAAAATACTTTCTTTTTTTTTTTATTAGTGGGAAGTCCACGTTTCCCATACTTGTATAAATATAATGATGCTTGCATAGTTTCTCATTTCTAGACTGGTGATCCAAAAAACTGAAATTGGGCATGCTGTTTTAAATGTAATTTTTTAATGGCAGACTTCATGTCTAAAGGAAATTAATGTTTTTGCTTCAAAGTCCCCAAAAGATTTTAAAATAATTTGTGAGAGTTATAGTACTTTAGAAAACCTAAGGGACTATGAGCCGGTACAGTGGTTCATGAGCCCAGCTCAGGTTTGTTCTTTGGTACCAGATGGTCCTTTCTTCAAGCAACACTGGCTATAACCCTAGGGATTCCCAAATACTACCAGGGTGGCCCAAGAAATTGCAGCACCACAGACTCTGTGTGTGCACTTCTGATGATACCCACCCATCAAAGAAAATGCAAAGGAAACAATAAAGAATACATAGAACAAGGTCAAGACAGTAAAGAAGGATGCCCTGTGAATTGCAGCAAGATAAAAATGCCACAAAACATAAAAAAAGAACCAAGTGACTTATAAGTGACTTCATAGAGAAAATGTGTAGCAGTAACCAGCAAACAGCTTTAGGAGAGTTTTCCCAAGAGGAGCTTTTATTTTTTATTTTATTTATTTATTTATTTTTTTTTTTTTTGGATTTTGGGACACACCCGGCAGTGCTCAGGGGTTACTCCTGGCTATCTGCTCAGAAACAGCTCCTGGCAGGTACGGGGACCCATATGGGACAGCGGGATTCGAACCAACCACCTTTGGTCCTGGATTGGCTGCTTGCAAGGCAAATGCCACAATGCTATCTCTCCGGGCCCCAAGAGGAGCTTTTAAATAGTAAGTAACACTATTAGTGCAACCCCAGGGTTAGGATGGGCAAACAATTCACAGATCAGTAGCTTAGCAAGGGGAACGGGCACACAACAACAACAACAACAACAACAACAACAACAAAAATGGTGGATTATCTATTTTACACACTGAGTTTTTAAATCCCCACTCACACAAAGCAGAAGATTGAAGTCCCTTGTACAATGCTTACCAGGCAGGGATCCACCCTCCAGCATTCCAGGCTGAGATATAAGTCAAAAATGTCACAGGTGTTTCTAGGTGAACAAAAAAAGACCATAATATCTTCCAAACCACTGTGCCCTGGATGCAGCAATAATGTAATGACGAAACTCAGGATGAAACGGATGAATGCAAACCTTATATTACTGCCCAAGTTTGAAAAAAAAAAAAAAAAAACAGAACTTCACCCCCTAGCCCTCACTGGTTGGTAGACCCAATGAAAAAGTGGAGACATTTATCAAAACTAAAGAGCAATGGAAGATTCTCCAGTGTTTCAGTGCTATGACTCTGTAACTTCTACGATGATGGGTTCAAAGTAATCATTGTAAGTCTATATAACAATTTGTGCTAATGCTAGAATAGTCCTTGTTGCTATCTTTATATGTATTCTTAGATCAAACATATGAGTGTTTGACCTTTCTTTCCAAATGACTTCACCTGTCGGACCCCAAATCTTTCCAGACTGATCTTTGAGCATAGAGCCAGGAGTAATCCCCGAGCACCAGTGAGTGTGATCCAAAAGCCAAAAGATAACAATAGTCAATTTTTTAATAAAATAAATAGTAGAAAAGAGAAATTAACAAAATAAGATTAAAAACTAAAAACTCTGCCATAGCTTTATTTTGTTGCTGTATTGGTTTTATATTTTCCTTTTTGAGTCATACCTGCCAATGTTTGGTTTTACTCCAGGTTCTGCACTCAGGGCCTACATCACAAGAACCTAGTAGTGCTTGGTCAGGGATTGAACCTGGGTAGGCCATGAGCAAGGCAAGCATCCTACCCACTGTATTATCTCTCCAGATCTCAGCCATAGCTTTAATATGGGGAGGGGGGAATCTAAAAATTCAATACATGGTCATTTTATTGGGAAAATATTTTGCATCTTTAGTATGAGGGAGTTTGAAATAAAAGCTACGATGATTTATAGGAATGGCAATTGAAAAATAAAAGCCAATCACAAAGTATAGATAAGGATATAAAAATATTTGTTTCTTGCTCATGGGAAGACAAATTGGTTCTATATACTTATTTGCTCTCAAATGTCCCTATAGATATAAAATTGGACTAAAACAGGGACAGGAGCACTGCCCTCTGCAGGGACTGTCACAGTAACAGTCCCCAGTAGCAGAAGAGACGCTAGGCGCAGCCCTCACCACTGAGTGCTCAAAGCCTGGGTCTGGGGCACCAACCAGCAGGGCCCAGGACTGGAATGTTGGGGTGGAGCACAGTGTTCCTGGACAAATAAGTAAAGGAAGTGTCAAAGCCATAAAAATAAAAAAGAAATGGCCAAGAACCCCAAACCAAACAGTGTATGGACTTCTGGTTCCAACACAGTCAGTTGTCCCCACCCTGCTCATAACATAAAAAAATAAAGATAGGACTCTATGCTCCACCATTCCTTTATCCCCCAAATCACAAAGCAGGCAGCCTGGGCCCCCATGTCTACCACTGAGCCCAGTGCTGCCTCCTCAGGAAAATGCTTTCATCATTTTTTTTTAAATTTGAAAATGCACATATCCTGTGGCTCATCAATTTCATTTTTAGAGATATGCCTAGAGAAATTAGTAGAAATAAAATGATGGCCTCATCCCAAAAGGTGTCAGTTTCTTAATTCCTAGGATCTATGAATATGCTATTTTAGGTGGCAAAAGGGACTTTACAGACATGATTAAGATTAAAGACCTTGAGACGGAGAGATTATCTTGGATTATCTGGATGAGCCCCATGTAATCACTTAAATCTTTAGGAGCTAAGAACCTCTACTGGAAGCTGTGGTCAGAGGAAAGGATGATGTGGAATTGTTCCTTCCAAAATAAGAAGGCAGAACATCTGAGAGAGGCCACCAGAGATGACGAAGAAAAGAAAGTGGTTTCTTTCTCCCCTTCAGCCTCCAGAAATAACTTCTTGTTCTCAGCCTGAGAAACCCATGCTGGACTTCTGACCTAAAAACCAAAGATATTACATTTCTGGAGGTTAAGCACTAATTTTATGGTAATTTGTTATAATAGCAATGGAAAATTCATATATACATGTATACTAAGCGTTACCTTAAAGAAAACTTTGAGCTCATTCTTACTGTGATCTCCTTTAAGCATCTATCACACTTGCCTATTTCCAGAGAAGGCTCTATCTTTTATTATCTTTATTTCTTTTATTTTTCCTTCTTTTTTTTGGTTTTTGGGCCAGACCCGGTAATGCTCAGGGGTTACTCCTGGATCTGTGCTCAGAAATTGCTTCTGGCTTGGGGGACCATATGGAATGCTGGGGATCAACCCCAGATTCATCCTGGCTCAGCCATGTAACAAGGCAAGCACCCTACCTCTGTGTTACCGCTTCAGGCCCATATGTCTTTTCTTGAAAACACACTTCTCCCTCACTTCGTCTCATATCTTTCTAAATAAGTTTCAGTAAAGACTTTCCTGCTTCACCACAAAAAATAAAACAAAATTTTGTACAACATATTGTATCATAACTAAACCAAAACAATAGAGACAATTCAGTTGCCTATTTTAAATAAAAAATTCTATTTTAAAAGTTGTCATATACTATTGCAAAAGAAGTGTACATAGCAATAAGTGAATGAAATATAGTCACAGAGAAAAAGATAAATAAGTCAGAAAAATATTGAGTGTAAATGAAACCTCATAAATAACAGAAAATTGGATGCGCTCCATTTATAGGACAAGATAAGAAAGCAAAATCATGTATGGTTTACTGGTATATGTGCATATGATCCAAAATTTTACTTAATTAAACACAAAACAAAATGAAAACAAACAAAATTCAGATTAGAACTATCACTTGGAAAATTGAAAGAACACTTAGGTAAAATAGAAAGGTATTATCATTGTTCAAACTCTTTTAGAGTGCTGGATACCTCCTTTCTAGACAGGAGGCTCAGGAAACATTCCTAATAATATTAGGACTTCAATGTGACTTCAATGCTTGTACCAGCAATTTAGAGGCAATGGTCTTGGACTTGTATTCAGAGTCTCAATTATACAAGGCAAGTGTTGCAGTCCTTTTAACTATTTGTCAAGCCCTGAAAAGAACAGCATCATTATCATTATTATTATTATAATTGGCTTGCAATATCAAGGATTAAAACCAGGGTCTCCTGCTCCCTTCGGCAGCACATGTACTAAAATTGGAATGATACAGAGAAGATTAGCATGGCCCCTGCGCAAGGATGACACGCAAATTCGTGAAGCGTTCCATATATTTAAAAAAAAAGAAAAAAAAAAACAGGGCCTCACACATGTGAGGCATTACATATATCTCACCTTGTTTATCTATGATTTCATATATCACATATTACCTTATAAATTATAATATATAATGCCTGTGTTTTGAAAGTTCAATTTCTTTCCAAATATTTCTTCCTAATCCTAGCTCCACCAATGTGAGCTCAAGAAGGTACAGATGAGAGCAAGTGTACTAGCAGACTGTAAGTTCAGAGACAAGAATTCAATGATCTCTCCAGAAAATATGCATTTCCTAGAGAAAAGAATATTCTACTTTCGTAGCTTGGACATTGTATCAGTTTATTCTTCTGTCTAAATAAAAAAGAATCAGATATCAGAGTACCATAGCAAAAAGAGAAGCAGTCCACCCTTCCCCATTATAAGGCAGCAAACTTCACCCAGGCATGGTGGGCTGTGATTCATTCTTCCAGGTCCTAGACAATCATGAGCTGGGCTAGAAGTGGGGTGGGGAGAAACACTCATAGAAGACAGAAAATCTCAAAGATAAGCAGAGTTCAGAAGTAAAAAATATTTTTAAATTATCCTGGATTTTCTTATATAAGAAGATATTACTTTCCTCACACAAAAATGATACTATAAAAACAAAGGAACCAGGGAATAAGACCTCTTTGAAATAAAGCAGACATATGTGGAAGAGGTGAGGGAAAATTTAATAAAGTCCTTGTAAAGTAATATGAGAAAAATGTTTTGAACAAGGCCATGGAAATTAGAAACACATAAATTAAATCAATTGAGAAAGTGCAATATCTAATTAAAATTTCAAAAAAAAAAGAGATGAAATGAAAGACATCAGAAGAAAAAAATGGAGAAAATTTCTTAGCATGAAAGGACACACACTTGACTGAAAGGTACCAGTAAAACAAACAGGGAAAGAAAGGCCCTCTTTGGGACATATCATCTGATCCAAACCTCAGTAGCAAAAGAAACTATTATTGTACAGAGATTCAGAATATCTACTGGATAGTTTAAAAGCAACAACTCTGGGCATTAGAAGACATTGTAGCCATGCCTCCAAATATGAATGTGAAATGATTTTTCACCATGGGATTCTAGACACTGCCAAAATATTAAAAAGTATAAAAGACTAATAGAATTATTTTTAGGACTGAAATAAAACCAATAGGTTATCTGACATTTGAGAAGGTGGAAATTGCTTTCGAACTTGTTTTACAGAGCTATTGGAAAATGTAGAAAAACAATTAGGAAGTAAATGAAAAAAGAAAAGAAATGAAAATGTGAAAACATTGAAACTTATTTAAAATAATGAAAAAAATGAAAGTTGTTTAATAAAGAGAAATACAATACTAGCTGACTACTTGGCTCAATATTTTCATTATTCTAATGGTGGACGTCAAAACTTATAAAATTTATGTTGAATGGATGATGGAATGTGAAAAAAATCAAATTAATAAAGCAATCAGTAATGTGTTAATCATTTGTAAATAATAAGTAATCATTTGTAAATAATAAGTAATATTTTAAAATAGGTAAAAAGCATTGAAAGTGACTGTGTTTGGGAAATTAAAAAATGGAAGAAGGTGATTTTTTTGTAATCTGGCCTTTTAGCACCATTTTTATAGATTTTTTAAATTAAAATTATATTTTAGAAGCATACCGTAGACTGCTTTAAAAAAAAAGTACTTGAGGTTTAGAAGTATTAATAAACTTTACCAAAGCAGTTACAGGGAATGAGGATTGGCAGCATTTACTGAGTCCTCTCTTGGTTTTAAACGACATGAAACTCACCACAAAGGGTGGTAAGTGCAGTTAGAGAAATAACTACACTGAGAACTAACATAATGACAATGAGTGAGGAAAGTAGAAAGCCTGTCTTGAATTCAAATGGAGGAGAGGGGGAGGAAGGAGATTGGAAGCATTGTTGATGGGAATGTTGAACTGGTAAGGGGGGAGTGTTCTACTTATGACTGAAACCCAACTACAATCATGTTTGTAACCACAGTGTTGAAGTAAAGGTATTATTAAAAAATAAATAAATGATTCTGTTATGCATCTCGTACTCTTATGTCTTCTTGTATCCGTCCCTTTTGATAGTCTATACACTTTCTCTCTAGGTATAATCATGTATCTTGTCTGAAAGACAGTAACTCGTGAAAAAGTGCAAAAAAAAAAAAAAACCACTCAATTGGAAGAAACTATGTCCAGAGAAACCAAATTCAATGACTTTGATTCTAAGACTGAAATTACAAGGGGGTGGTCTGAAAAGATTCTATGGATTGTGGTCAAGGATATAGGGAGTTAGCCAGTGAATGTATTATACTCTTAAAATGTTGGCATTTTATTTCAATTAAAAAAACAGTAAATTGGTCCCGGAGAGATAGCACAGCTATCAACACTGCCAGTTGATTGACAGTGAGAGAGTCAGAAGAGAGCCAACTGGTCCCCCAGCATGGGTTGCATCATAGCAACCAAGTCCTACCTAGTTTTTCACTTGTCTATGGACACAGGAGCTAGGCAAACATCTACCAAAGCTAAAAATAAGCTCTGCCAATGCAGTCATTGCATTGCATGGTTCCAATATGCACAAATTTCAATCACCATGGTTTAGTTAAATAAGCATTATTTGTTCAACTAAGTGTTGATGGCAATAACAGCACACTTCCATTTTAGAGACTGTCAGCTATTACATAAAATACAAATAAGAAAAGATAGCAAAAAACAAACAAACAAACAAACAAACAAGCAACAAGACAACAAACCCTGAACAATGCTAGCACTAATTTGACATAAAATCAAGTGCAAACATTGATGGAAGATTAATCATGGACATGTAGAGACATCCCGCAATCCAGGCAATTGAAAAACGCCATCAGAAAATTTTAATGGGGACACACTGATGTAGATGAGGAAAATGACTGGATAAAAAGGAATGAGAGTGTCCTAGAGAAAATAATTTCAGCTACAGACTTCACAAGTAAGGAACTCGAGGAAAAAATTCTCTGTGATTGAAAAAGCAAAGAGGACATGTAGGAAAATGATCCCAGTATATACAGACAAATAATATTCAGCATTGCACAGAAAAGATAGTCATACACCTTCATCAATGCAAAGATGTCAATTCATACTATTTTTTTCTCTTAGATTTTTATTTTGGGCACCATAGCTTAAAACTTTTATTGATAGGATTTCATTCTTGAGCAATTCCAGTACAGCTTCCTCTACCTATATGTCTACTTCCCTACTCAATTGTAATGGGGTTCCTCACCTTCACTCCCTCCCTACCCTTATGATAAAATCTCTTTTTAAAAAGTCAGGAAGGCAGATTAGGGAAAGATACAGCCACACACTCATAGCAGTGAGTTCCTGGGATATAATAAAACCAGGAGATGGGATTTGAAGAAGTTACTCTGTCACTGGCCTTAATGCTGCCGGGACCCACCTTGTGGGCACAGGAATTAAGTAAGACCTGATCAAACTAATTGGTGCCAGCACAAACCCAGAGAAGTCTGGACACCCCTTTCTGAGAGAAACTCTAGCAAGAATAAAGGTCAAGACATGAATGTTAAAGAAGACCATCAACTGCTCCCAACTCTTCCTGGCAAACACCCTAGCAGCAAGACTTTTACCTCATAGGCAGTGGGGCAATTTGTGAAAAACCCTATGAAAGCCAGCTTGAAACGAAGCATGAGTGCATATGAGGTACATGGAGCTTGAGCATTTATTGCCTAAACATATATCTCCCCTCCTGAGTTGTGTATTTTCATACTTTTTTTTTTGGGGGGGGGATTTGTTTTTATTCCATTAAGTCCAAACTCAATGACATTTTTGGATTTTGTTTATTGGAGGGGGAGCAAATCTAGTGGTGCTCAGGGCTTTCTCCTGGCTCAGCACTCTGGGATCACTCCTGGCAGGGCTCAGGGGACCATAGGTAGTTCAGGAGATTAAATCCCACCTCCATTGGTCTTTTGCAAGACAAGAGCTCTGCCTGCTATACTGTCACTCTGAACTCCTCATTGCCCTTTTAAATAACAACTGATAGTCTGCTTCTATTTTTTTCTAATTTTATTTCTTTTTTTTAAAATATTTTTTATTTAAACACCTTGGTTACAAACATGATTGTGGTTGAGTTTCAGTCATATAAGATGACACCCCCCATCACCAGTGTAACATTCCCATCACCAATGTCCCAAATACCCCTTCTGCCCTCCCCGCCCCAACCTGTACTTTAGACAGGCTTTCTATTTCCCTCATATGTTCTCATTGTTAGGATAGTTCGCATGATAGTTATTTCTCTAACTAAGCTCATCACTCTTGTGGTGAGGTTCATGAGGTGGGCTGTAATGTCCAGCCCTCCTCTCTTTTGTCTCTGAAAATTGTTGAGAAATGTCTTTCATTTTTCTTAAAACCCATAGATGAGTGAGACCATTCTTCATCTTTCTCTCTCTCTCTCTCT
>PVKC010026226.1:0-16210 GCA_004027635.1 Crocidura indochinensis | reverse complement strand
GGTTACTCTTGAGCTCTGTGCCCAGAAATCACTACTGGCAAGTTTGGGGAACCATATGGGATGCTGGGGACTGAACCTTGGGTCAATCGCATTCAAGGCAAATGCCCTACCCGCTTTATTATGGCACTGGCCCCAGGAAATTTTTTTTGAGGAGGGGTGTCTTGACTTATTTTACTGTGCATGACCTGAAATGCCCACCAGCTATAGCATCGGTCAGAAGTTCCAGGGTTTGTGGCATAAACATACTAGATATGCTTTTTTGTTTGTGTTTGTTTTGGGGTCGCACCCGGTGATGCTCAGGGGTTACTTCTGGCTGTGCACTCAGAAATTGCTCCTGGCTTGGGGGACCATATGGGATGCCGGGGGATCAAACCACAGTTCATCCTAGGTCAGCGCATCCAAGGCAAACATCCTACCACTTGCACCACCACTCTGGCCCCAGAGTATGTTTTTTTTTCCCCAGAGTATATTTAGTTCTCAGGACTGAATGCACCACGAATGGACTCTCTGTAGCAGTGGGTTTTATGCACCCCCATGACCCTCCCATTCACTATTCTTCTTGTATTGGTTCAGAACTCAACATCTTACAATTCAATTCCTCAAGCATCTTTTTTTCTCCCTGCCCAGACTGGTAATCTGGATCATAACTCTCCACTTATGAAGCTCTTTCTTTTTATTTCCAATAAAATTATTTTATATGTCAAAATAATGAAATAGGGGCTGGAAAAGTAACACAAAAGGGAAGGTGCTTGCCTTGCATGCAGCCAACTTAGTTTTTTTGTTGTTGTTGTTTTTTGTTTTTTGTTTTTGGGCCACACCCGATGACGCTCAGGGGTTACTTCTGGCTATGCGCTCAGAAGTCGCTCCTGGCAGGCACGGGGGACCATATGGGAACCGGGGGATCGAACCGTGGTCCGTCCTAGGCTAGCGCAGACAAGGCAGGCACCTTACCTCCAGCGCCACCGCCTGGCCCCAGCCAGCCAACTTAGTTTTAATCTATGGTACTCCATATGGTCCCCCAAACACTGCCAGAAGTAATCCCCGAGTACAGAGCCAGGAGTAAGTTCTGAACATCACTGGATGTGGCCACCCACCAAAAAGTAAAAACAACAACAGCAACAAAATAATACTTCAGGCATGTATAGTTATACCTTACTACCATTTTCCTATACTTAATGATCTTAGGTATCTTGGTTTTGGTTTTGGGGCCACACCTGGTGATGCTCAGAACTGACTCTTGGTTCTGTGCTCAGAAGCACTTCTGGCAGGCTTGGGAGACCATATGGGGTGTCATGGATCACTCTGGGTATCTTTTTAAAGTTACTGTTTTGGGGCCAAGTATACTTTTGTGGGATAAGTGTCAAGTGTTGACTCTTCTGTTGGTTTCTAACTGGCTTATAAGGGGAACATATTTTGGATTGGTTATTTGGGGGGTCGGGGTGGAGAGGGGATGGGCTATGCTCAACAAGGCTCAGTGGTTACTTCTGGCTCTGCTCACTCCTGGCAGGTCTCTCCTGGCAGTGCTCAAAGACCCACACAGGAAGCCGGGGATCGAACCCAGGTCGGCTGTGTACAAGACAGGCACCTTCTCCACTGTGCTGTGGCTCCGGCTCCATATATACTGTTTCATTTTGCAGAACAAGGGATCAAACTCAGGTGTCATACATGTGCTCTGAGTTACAAGCCCAACCAAGATGATCTATTCCGAATACAAGCCCTTAGTGATGTATCAGGTAATTTTCTCATCTGTGGCTGGCCTTGACATAATTTTTTTTACAAGTTTGTCTTTTAAGCGGGGTTTTAAATTTTGATGAAGTATAACTTCTCATTATTTCCTCTCGTGGCACATATATTTTGTAGGCTAAGAAATCTCTGTCTACTCCAAGAATACGGAGCTTTTCTTCCATTATTGATGCGAGAAGTTTCAGAGTTTTCGCTTTTACTCCCATCCATTTTCGTTACTGCGATCTGAAAGGCTCTAAGTTCACTTTTCCCCCTTATGGATGTCCAATCATTCCAGCGACATCTTTCATTTTGTGAAAAGATGATCACTTTCCCATTGATTTACCGTGACTCAGGTGTCAAAAATCAATTGCCCAATCCATGCAGGTGCATTTCTGGACTCTGCTCAGTGCCACAGCCTCATTTATCTATTCTCATGCCAATATCACACTCTCTTGATTTCTGTAGCGGGTGACTACGTGATGAAATAAGCTCTCTATAATTTTCTAAGGTCGTTTTAGCTAGCTGGAGAGCCAGGGCCTCTTCATATAAATCTCAAGTTAATTTTTCACTATATGGTAGTTGCTGTGAAAAGGGGGCTGGGGAGATCCAGTGTTTGGCAAGAAGCCAGCCCATACCCCCCAACTCCAGAAAACTGGGAAGGCACCAATTGAGGGCTCTAAGAGTGAGGAGTAGCTGAACTGGGCAAAGACACAAAAAAATGGGCTGTTAGCAGGGCAGGAACCATCTAGTTCCTCAGTGAGTTTTAGAATCATAGTTTCTTCTTTCTTCCTCCTTCCTCCCTCTTCCCTTCTCTATCCTCGTTCCACTCTCCCCCTTTCTCCTCTTCTTCCTCCTCCATCTATCTTCTTTCTTATTCTTCTTTCTTCTTGTTGTTGTTTGGGGCCACATCCGGTGGATCTCAGGGGTTACACCTGTGCTGCACTCAAGAATTACTCCTGGCAGGATTCAGGAGACTGTGTGGGATGCCAGAGATTAAACCTGCTTGCAAAGCAAATGCTCTGTTAGTTGTACTCTGGCCCTAAAAATTGCAGTTTTTGTACTCAGGTCGTCACTGCATCTGGCTCTGAATCTTTCCTGTTTTTGTGCAGTCATGCATGACATCCAAAGAGGAAAAAACTTACCATTCATGGTGATTTGTTGGTGGTACTGGGAAATCATACGGTGTTCTTAGAATTCTTTTTTTTCCCTTAAAGTTTTGGTATTTGAGCCACACTCAGAGGTTACTCCTGGCTCTATACTCAGGAATCACCCCTGACTATGCTCAGGACCACCTGCAATGCCAGGGATCAAACCTGGGTCAGCTGCTTACAAGGCAAGAGCTCTACCCATTGTGCTTCTCTTTGGTTCAAGCATTCTTGGGCTTCTTCAACTTTCCTCAAAAGTGCAATTGTCCTTGACCTCATCAAGTCAGGTTCTAAGGGTCCACCTCTCTTCCACTGTGCTGGAAACTGTCTTCTGCAGACCACACCAGGTATGCCCCCACCATGCTCCTGTGCCACTGTGGGAGGATGCTCAGGGACTTGGACTTCACAAGTTCTTGCCTTGTGTAAAACTATCTGGCACTGGTGCCTCCTCTGACAAAAGCCCATAACTAGCGGGAGGAATTTCCTCTAGTCCTGGCTTGTGGGCAGTCTGGTCAGAAACAGGGTGTTATTTTTGTCTTTTACATCTACGAAAAGGGCTCTAATGATTTCTGTCTATATATTGTAATACCCACAGAGCTAACTGTGTATTTCCTGGGCTGCACTAGGCCCTGAGGAATCAGTGTGTGTGTGTGTGTGTGTGTGTGTGTGTGTGTGTGTGTGTGTGTGTTCAAATGAATTGGGAGGTGTTTCCTTGGTTAATGAATGTGATCAGCCAGCGACTCTGGCCCTTCACATTGATAGAAATTTCCAGTATACCAGGCGTAATATGGACTGGATCAGGACATCTCTGTTGTACTGTACTCTCTGTTCCTTTCCTTGTTTGCTCTGGTTTATATCGAGCAAATAAACTTTTATTTTCACCAATGACTTCCTTGACCAATGCATATGATTAACAATGTTCCTTAATTTCCAAACATTTAACTTTCTTTCTCTTTTTTTCTGTTTTGGGTCATACCTGGCTTAGGGCTTATTTCTGACTCTGTGCTCAGGGATCACTCTTGGTGGTGCTCAGGGTATCATATATGGTGCCGGAGATCAAACACACATTGGCTACATGTAAAGAAAGTGACCTCCCGCTGCTATACTGTATTTCTGGCCCCAAAGCCACCTTCTCATGAGTAATCTCCCCCTTCATGTTGTCAAAGCCCATACTTGAGTGGAAATGAATTTCAAATGGAGTGGGGTTTTCCTTTTCAATGTTGCTGCATTCTCCAGTTGCTTTAGGCCATAAAGTTTGTTGTGACTTTTGTCTTGGGGTTTCCATATCTACCCTGCCACATAGCTGACTTCTTCCCCTCTATCCCCCACTTCCTCCCTGCCTTAGTTTACTACTGTTGGAATAGGAAAAGTCTTAAGTGTCCTGTCCTAGGCAGGGACCTCCCAGTGGGTTGACTAGGTGGATCTATTGCTGGACAAAGAAAGATGGTTGGTGGAAGGAGGTGGCCATGCCCAAGCTCAGTGGGGTGGATGCCAGCTGAACAGGTTTTCATGTTGGCAGAAACTTTCATTTCTTCCCATCTAGGTATTCTAGGGCTTCCTCAGAGGCATGGCAGCTGCCTTCTCCAGAGCTAAGGGTCAGAGATTATGAGAGGTCAAGTTCATAAACTGGCAGGCTTGTGAGACCTGAATCTTAAGTCACAAATGCCCTTGGTTCTAACACACACACCTACCTTGGGATGGGAGAGAGGATGAGACAGCAAGTGATTGTTTCACCCACACAGAAGCCATTCATCCAGGGCCCCAGAAATAGAACAGGGGGTAAGGCACTTGCCATACATGTAGCTGTCTCTAGTTCAATCTCTGACACCACATATGGACTCCAAGCATAACCAGGTGCACAGAGCCAGGAATATGACCTAAGAACTACTGGTTGTAAGCCCTAAATCTACACAGACACACAGCACAAGTTAAGATATCTCTTGGGGCCAGAGGAATAGCATGGAGGTAAGGTGTTTGCCTTTCATGCAGAAGGTCTGTGGTTCGAATCCTGTCATTTCATATAGGCCCATGAGTCTTGACGATTTCTGAGCATAGGAGAATCCTGATTTCTGAGCAATTTCTGAGCATAGAGCTAGAAGTAACCCCTGAGCACTGCCGGATGTGACCCCCCACCAAAAAAAAAAAGATATCTCTTAATTTCTTTTTTAACTTCTTCGTCAGAAAGTACAGAGAGTACAGCATGCTTGCTTTGTAGGGGGCTCCGATTCCTGGCATCCCATATGGTTCCTAAGTCCCTCAGGAGTGATTCCTAGGTACAGAGCCAGAAGTAACCCCTGAGCACTGCTGGGTGTGGGTCCAAAATTAAAACAAACAGAAAAAGATAGCCCTGCACCAACATGCTCTCTAGTGAGGATTCAACATAATGTTACATAATTTGTATACACCTGTAAAACAGGAAATACTGTCTTATTAGTCAGTAACAGGAAAAGTAAAATAATTTATTAGGTCATGATGATGTAGTACTCACATGTTGGCATTTCCAACTCTAGCCTTCTTCCAGGTCTCTGATCTTGACCTAATTTTTTTTGTTACATAATCTCTCACTACCCTGTACTAACCAACCTCCATCCCTTCTCCTTCCCCCACTTTATATTTTGTTTGGAAGATTTAAGATCTCTGGATTCTTGGTTCTAATTCCGTAGTCCTTTTGCTGATACGAGCTAGAGAATCAGACAGTATATCTAGTTGATGCTTTGAAATCGGCTACATCTAGCTTTTATGGTCTAGTAGCTATCAATATTCTCTGTGTGTGAAAAGTGTATTTTCCTGTTGAGCATGTCTTCCCAGAGTCATAAAACCAAGCTTGTGAATGGTGTAGCTGAAACCTGTATCTTTATGGATTCTGTTGTGCTTGCTGTAGTGAGTAACTGTGGTCTACTAAAATCTCCCCTCCACTGGAGCATGTCACTTTTCCCATACAGGCTGAAAGATTCTTTCTCTGCCATTAGACACACACAAGTAAAGCTCACCGGCACTATAGAAGTCTTTACTCACTCTAGAAGAGGAGAAAAGTGGAGGGTGGAGAAAGGGACAAGGAGGGAGGGGAATGGGGACAAGAAAGTGAACAAGAGAGCGCTGGTATCTATGCCTCCTCTCTACCGTATAAAGGGCACATACTAAACCTTCCAAGGGTCTTCATTCAGACTGTGGGGACCAATGTTTTGGGTAAATCCTGTCCTTTCACCAGGCAGCGAGATGCCAGCCAAGTTTCTCTGGTGCCAGTCCAACAGTCTTCCACGGGGTACAGCCCTAGAATCCCAGCTTTAGTTTCTGTTTTTGTTGGAGGGTGGTCACACTTGTTGGTGTTTGGTAGTGCTCAAGCACTGAGGAGGTTGAAACTGGCCCTCCCGCATGAAAGCCTGCTCAGCTCACTGAGCTATTTATCAGCCCTGGGGGGTCCCAGATTTACACAAATATTTCCCACCAAATTGGGCCAAGCCTAGGCTTTCAGATTTTGTACTATGCTTGGTGCAAGGCAAGACGTTTAAGAGGTGTAGAACTCCTGGTTTCATTTCCTGCGAGTATTGGAGACTCATGGTGTGGTTGGAGCCACTCAGTATCATTCAACAGCATCTTCCCTCGTTTTTAGTCAGTGATACTCAATTCATCAAGATTTGGCACTAAGGTAGTTGTGGCCATGAAACCATCCCCTAGATCACCACATCCAGTAGAAACCATCTTCCTGTTTGCCTAACACTATTTCAGCCTTACTTACAGCAAGTGGACACCCTACCTTACTTTTTAGGCAGTTACATTTGTACTTTTCTCTCTCCAGCAAACAAACAAACAAAAAGCCAACCAAAAAATACACAACTGAGGGAACACTGGGTCAGTTACTTTGGGTTTCCCATCTACCCCTCTCAGTTCTCTCTCCCCAGCAACAAATGCCCTCTCTACAAATGGGTCCTAAGCCTTAGCATCTTAATCCTGATCTAGAACTCCTGCCCCTCAAACAGTCCATCCTATGGAATGGGCCAGTGGACAGAGCTGTGCTCCCAAGACCACTGGTTGTCTGGAAGAATCTGGAGGGATGGAAAGAGGACTCAGGCACATGCCTAGTACACACCAGACCCTGAGCTGATCACAGCACCATCTCAGGTCTCCCAGAATCGTCAGACATAACTCTGGGCATACCCCCAGAGCATCAGTGTGGTGATGGTCCCTTAGCATGAGTGTCACACTGCCGGGCCTGGAACATAGCTAAGAGCAGTGCCCCAGACCAGGTGAGACCCCTTATAAAGTAGTAGAAAAGCAAAGAAAGAATGAGGCTGGAAGGAGAGCTCAAAGGGGGCAGAGTGTTTTTTTCATGCAGGAAGCTCGAAACTGCTTTGTCCCAAGCAACATGGGAAGGGAACACAGGATTATCCCACAAGTACCCAAAATCCCCCACTCAAATGCTGGCATTGGGGAGCTGTGTGGTGTGAGGCCCGAAGAAAACAAGAGGGTTCTCAAAGACCAGGATTGGGCTACCTTCCAAAGCTTTTGATTCTTTGTATATTGGGGGGCCATACCCAGTGATGCTTAGGGTTACTCCTGGCTCTGCATTCAAGGATCACTCCTTGTATTGCTTGGAGAACTATTTGGGATGCCAGGCATTGAACTTGGGTTGGCTGTGTGCAAGACCAATGCCCTCCCTGCTGTACTATTTCTCTAGAACCTCCAAAGCCTATGACAAGATGTGGAGAGTACATAAAGGCTGATGGACAGCAACCTTGTCTGTCCACTGACCCTGTCCCTCAGGAAGACAGATCATGGACCAGGATCAGTGTGCTTGGGCCAAATCACTTAAGACTTCACAGAGGGTTGTACCAAAACATTTTAATATTACGTGAGGATCAACATGAAAAGAAACCAAAGTGTATATGAGCCGAAACGAGGTGGGCAGCTGGAGAAGGAAGTGGCAACAAATGTGGGAAGGCCAGGAGGCAGGAAAGCAAAAGTCCTCACTCTAGACAGGATGCACCCCTACTTGATACCCCAGTGCCACTACTGCTGCTGGCTACTCCCCGCATGACAGACACTGGCATCCACACACCATCGTCATGCCAAGCACTCAAAGAGACTACTTGAGGGTTGGTTTCATGAACGAGAAACAGTTTTAAGCAAATAACAAAGCAAAGGGAACTAACAATCAGGAAGTAACCAGAGTCCCTGGTGTGACTCTGGGTCTGCAGCACCACCCTGGCTTGGAAGAGGGTCGGTCTCAGCTCACCTCGAAGTGGGTTCCGAGCTTAGACGTCAAGGAGGCAGCTTGCTCACTGCCCCTCCCCATCAGCCGGGCCTGTGGGCATCTACCCGCTGCTGTCCTCTCCTCTCCTTGTCTTTGGTTTCTCTCCATACTCTGGAGGGAAGGCTTCCCAGGTGCCTGCACGACAATGGCAGGTGCCCATGGGCAGACCCACCTCCTACAAGAGCGTTATCTTGGGGAGAAACAGGATGGGACAAGGAGCTGGCAGCAGCGGAGCTAACCTCAGCAGCCCTTCTGTGTGATGTCTAGGCCAGAGGCCTTCGTGATCTCCAACGTCGTGAATATCTGTGCAGAAAAGAAGACAGCCGTCATTGACCCTGTACACCGATACTCACTTTGAAAACTTCATCCACATAACCCTTTATGTCACAGAGAGCAGTTACTAAGGCAAGATCTGGTGATGTATTTTAGTTTTTCGAAGTACATCCTGAGAGGCTGGAGATGTAGCACAGTGGGAGAGCAGCTGGTTGGCATGTGTGGGGCCCTGGGTTTGATTCTTGGCACCTCAAAAAAATTTCTTTCTTTAATGGATTCAAGATTTTAGTTAATATATTATGTAAAAAAGCAGGCCAAAATACAATAATGGTTCTGTTTGTTGTCTGAACCTTACCATTTAATCAGAAGATGCTTAGGAAAATAGCAACAGTGGCTTGGTGATATGTGTTCTAAGTGTAGAAGATGGCAGATGTTCCATTCATTCCAGGCAGCAAGTAAGTTATTGCATCCATTTTGTGATCAAGCAATTTTAAAATAAAGTACAAGTATGTGAACATTTGTAAATGCAAGAGGGTGATGGTGGTGATGTGAATATGTTTGTGAGGGCAACATATAAGAAAGAGGTCCAAGGTGATATTCTGGAAATGAAACATTATGCATTTTAGCAGTTCTAAATTAAATCAGACAGTTCTATATAAATTGGACGTTTAAGGTGATAAAATCCTTGAGATAAAGAACTAAAAAATTTTAAAGGAAAAAATCGCAAATTAAAAATCCAATTAAAACTGAAATAACAAATTTTTCTATACATGGATATACATGGAATCTATTATGGTAAGTAAAATAAAGAGAGAGAGAGAGAAAGACACAGAATAGTCTCACTCATCTATGGGTTTTAAGAAAAATAAAAAACATTATTGTAATAATCCCAGAAACAATAGAGATGAGGGCTGGAAGGACTGGCTCATGATATGAAGCTCACCACAAAGAGTGGTGAGTACAGTTAGAGAAATAATTACACTGACAACTATGATGACAATGTCAATGAGTGAGAGAAGTAGAATGCCCATCTCGAATACAGGTGGGGGCAGTAGGGAGAGGACTGGAGAAATTGGTGATGGGAATGTTGCACTGGTGAAGAGGGGTGTTCTTTTTATGACTAAAATCCAACTACAATCATGTTTGTAATCAAGGTGCTTAAGTAAAGATACTATAGAAAAGAATCTGAAATAGGTCAGAGTGAGATCACCTTCTCAGATCCTACCACTGAACCACTGGACCAATTGGGTGGGGTCCCAAAAGGGAGCACCATTTAGAAGGTGTCCTCCAAAAATTAAGATTAAAAAAATACACACAACAAAGCTTTGTGTTTCCCTACCTCACCACATGTAGGGTGAATTCCAATGGTGCTATCCAGCTGCTGCTTCGTGAGTCCACATTTCATTGCAGCTGCAAACCCTTGGGTGATCTCACCAGCATTTGGCCCGAGAAGATGAAATCCTATCACCCGATCCTTTACCACAGAAATAAAACAAGGGGGGGAAACCCAGTCAGTTAATAGTCTGCTCTGGAATCCATCCATTCATTACAGGTTTACAGTTAAATTTTACAACATCTACTACAGGAAAAAAAAAAAAAAAGAAAAGCTCTACTGTTGAACTTAGAAAGAGAACATTAGCATGAAATGGAGCCACTGTAAGAATCTGTTAAATGAGCCAGTAAATGCACATCCCGAGTTAATTTGCACTCAGATTCATGAGAACAAGCAATTTGCCCACTGCATGGAGTTCATTAGTATGATGTGAATTTCTGAATTATGCTGAGGTAGGTGCCAAACAACAACAGAACAAATCTGAGTCAAAGTCCGGTGCTGGCTCGAGCCTGTGGCAGAAGGGGGGTCTGGAAGGGCTGTGAATCCTGGTTGGGAAGAGAGCTGCCTGGCTCAGAACATAATAGGGCTCCTGGGGTGGCTAGAGGTAGGAGGCACCATGGCAGAGGGCCGGCCACTGCAACAGAAAGTGAGATCCGCAGTGGCTCTCCAAGGGAACCCCACATTTTCCACCACCCTTTTCTCAATGTGTGCCAGACCCTACCTACACTCTCCTCTTTGACCGGAAGAGGGCGAGGGCAGCATGGGGAGCAGACTAGAGGCATCACTTCACCCCAGAGCTGAAAAAAGGAGCCTCGCACAGCTCTGAGCAGCCAGTTTTATCTGCATCAACTGACAGTGATAAGCACCACATCCTGGGGTGTGCTTCTGTGGAGCTGGGCAGGCAGAATGACGTTCTCATGGTCCCCGCACCCCAGAACTTCAGTATGGCTGCATGCCAGCAAACAAGGGAAAAGGGGCAGCTCGGAGACTTGAGGACACTGTGGAAGATCTCTGCTTACAAACACACAGGAGGGGCTGGAGAGATAATATAGTGGGGAAGGCACTGGCCTTACACAATGCCAATCTGGGTTAACTCCTCAGCACCCCATATGGTCCCCTGAGCCCCACCAGAAATGATTCGAATGCAGAGAAAGGAATAATCTTGTACACCACCAGGTATGGCCCCCAAACAAAAACAAACCAACCAATAAAGGCACAGGAGCAGCTCTGCAGGAGGGATGCACAGTCTCCGAAGGGTGACAGTGGCACTATGAGAGGGGTGACACCCTGGGAACAGACAGGCACATAGGAAAATGAAGGTGTGCCCTGTGGGGGGTAGGTGCAGAGAAGGGGCCAACGGGAATCCTGGGGGACAGCAGAGGGAGTAGCTAGAAGGGATGAAGAAACAGGATGCAGTTTTCAATGAGGCGCTGAGCCTGGGTTCCTGGAGCAACTCCGTGATTCCTTCTACTAGCAGTAGTGTGCAGGCCAGTCCGCTGCCCAGGGAGAGCCCTGCCCCTTCCCTTGGCACAGCACTACACTCAAGCTACACAACCCAGGCTGCAAGCTGGTTATAGCTCTCTGGAGCTAAGATGCTGTCTCCCTAACTACACCCACCAAGGGCTACAGCCCCCAGCTCCTGTGCCAGCAGGTACTGGAGGCAACAGGCCAGTGCAGACTTGCCCTGATCCAAGATGTCCAGATCTCTGTCCTACTGAGATCTATAGGAAAACAGAGAGGGAGAAACTTGGCACCATCACGGTGATACTGGACACAACTCCTGTGGCTTCTGTCTTACATCAGGCTCTTTGCATAGGGATGGTAAACTCTTTCAAAGGGGAAAACACCTTCAAACTTCCATTCTATGTCCAGGGTTCCTTATACATTATGCCAGAAACCTGCTGTGTTCAGATTGTGACAATAAGGAATTTGTTCAAAATTGAGGCTCATCTCTATATCAAGAAGGGAGGTAACCCACCACCATTGCTATTGCAATGAAAAGCCTCCGTAGGAATTCCCTGGAATTTTCACTCAGAACATTTGATGCCGTTGATACACATCTAATGAAAAATGCCCACTGAAGGGCAGAAACAATAGTACAACGGGTAAGATGCTTGCTTTGCACACGAGTTCCATCCTCAATACCCCATGTGGTCCCCTGAACACTGCTAGAAGTAATTCCTGAGTGAATAAGCCCAGAGCATCATCATGGCCCAAAACCCATTGAAAAAAATAAATGCACACTGAATCTTCTATTTCATTCCATCCCATTAGCTGGTGAGCAAAGTTGTCACAGCTCATCTAGTTCTGATCTGCCAGGGGAGGACCCTGGAAGAGATGCCCCCCTTCAAAGGGTGACTCTGAGAAGGTGCTGGGAAGTGGCAATGCTGACCTGTCAAACTCTCTGAGTTATGTTTTGCCCAGCTGGAAGGACCACAGCCTTGTGCTCAGAGTGATCTCGAAAGTAACAGAGTAAAATAACTCCAGCACCAGGGGCCAGAAAGAGAGAGAGCACGCACAGTGGTAGGGCGTTTGTCTTGCATACAACCGATTCAGGATGAATGGTGGTTCGAATCCCGGCATCCCATATGGTATCCCGTGCCTGCCAGGAGCGATTTATGAGCACAGAGCCAGGAGTAACCCCTGAGTGCCATTGGGTGTGACCCCCCTCAAAAAAAAAAAAAAAAAACTCCAGTACCAGACTAAAAGCTACACTTGAAACATGAGATTTCTACATACATTGTCAAATTTATTGCAGATGACCTTGACATAGCAGGTATTGTTGTCTCTGCCGGCTACAGTCCACTCAAGAGGCCAGAACAAAGTATGATACACCTGGAAGAGATGGAAGTGGAAGTTAGCAGAGATGAAAACCACCCCAGCAGCCTCAGATGTTCTCTTCACATAGATCAGCTCTTAAAAACCGAAGGTCCCTGGGTCCAGAGCCTACGAAGAGAGAAAGCGAACCAGAGTCTCAAGAAGAGCACAGGGGTACTGACCCTGGGGCTTCTGCTCTGCTGATAAGGGCCCAGAAGCCTCTTCCTAGCTACATTCCATTTTTCAATCAGAGTCCAACTCTCCAGGGTCATTAGAGGCCTTCGAGGGCTAAAAAGAGAATCAAGACTTAACTAACTTGACCTGACAAGGCTTCCATTTGTCTACAGGGTTCCCAGTCAAACCAAACTTGGAAAAGACAGGAAAGATGGAACTGTCCCAGCCATAAGCAGGTCTGAAGAATGCTACCACCGCTCTCTAAATGGCCCTCACACTTCACACATGTGGTTCCTGGGTCCATATGTTGGTATTTCACCATATGTTGCCAGCCTATACACATATCTGCATCTTCCCTCTTGAGAAGTGGATTTTCCTATTTTGTTTTGTTTGGTTTGTTTTTTTTTTGGTTTTTTGGGGGCCATACCTGGTAGTGCTCAGGGGTCACTCCTGGCTGTCTGCTCAGAAATAGCTCCTGGCAGGCACGGGGGACCATATGGGACACTGGGATTCGAACCAACCACCTTTGGTCCTGGATTGGCTGCTTGCAAGGCAAACGCCGCTGTGCTATCTCTCCTTTGTTTTGTTTTTGGGTCACAGTTGGCAGTGCTCTGCACTCAGAAATCACTCTTGGCAGGCTCAGGGACCATATGGGATCCTGGGATTCGAACCACTACCTGTCCTGCATTGGTTGTGTACAAGGCAAACGACCTAAAGCTGTGCTATCTCTCCGGCCCCTGGACTTTCCTATTTCCATGTGTTAATGCTCGTTTGCTCTCTCTGCCTTCATAGAAGCCCTCATTCTCTCTTGAGTGCATCTTATTTCTCTCCTCCTCTCCCTCCCCTTCCTTATTTTATTCCCAAATAAAACTTACTTCAAAAAATAAAAAAATAAAAGTCCTCATACCAGTGCCCTAAGCCTCCCTGCTCCGTGTACTGCTAGAGTCCTCAACCCAGCCCAGCCTTGAGAACCCAGATGGAAGGCTCCAAAGCCCGGGTGCCCTGATCCCACTCCTCTGCATTTCTCCTATAGGAGATAAATGAAAGTCTGGACCAGGATCAGGCACACATTCTAAACTGAAATTCACAATGGAAGAGCTCAAATATTAATTAGTAAGAGGACCATGTGCTTTATATTTCAATGTCTGGTTTGATTTTTTTCTCTGTTTTTTGGGGGACACACTTGCTGCTACCTGGGGGCTACAGTATCTGGCTCTAGGCTCAGGTGTCATTCCCCAGCTATGCTTGAGGTGCTGGGGACCAAACCTAGGCCTCCTGCATGTAAAGCCAGCGCTTAGCTCTTTGAACTATCTTTCTGGCCCCTGAATCTGTTTTTCTTTGTTTGCTTGCTTTTTAATAAAAATAACTCAAAGTGATTATAAAAATGTGATGCATGTGGCCAACTCAAATTCAATCTTGGTCCCTCATATGGTTTTTGAGTTCCACCAAGAGTGATGTCTTAGTACAGAGCCACAGTATACCAGAGTATCGCTGAGGTGTGACCCTACATCAAAAACCAAACAACCAAACAAAACCTTTTCCATCTCTGTGACTATCAGGAAAAGAAAACTAAGTGTTTCTTTGCCTGCAGATAGTGTTTCCAAAAACACACCACCCAGGTGTGGAGCCTGGAAGTTAGTGGCTCTGCAGGAACTGTAAAACTGCTGCTGGCAGGAAACACTTGCTTCTTCTTACATCTCTCCCTTCCCCTGGCTTTCATCCCTTTTAGCACTGCAAAGATGCTATTTAACTTTCTGATCCTTCTGGCTCAAAGCAAGTATGAAATGGAGCTCTGTCTTTATTTTATTTCTGACCGGTTATCTAACTGTCCTGAATGAGTGCCTCTTCCCCCAGATTTTAAATCCCACCTTTATCCCATAATATTTCTCAGAAACCTTTGTGTATATCTCTGGATTCCACATTTAGTTCCATGGATGCTGCTGCCACTCCGTGGGTCTGCCATGCCATGACAGTTTCAATGGCACAGCCATGGCACACATTTTAATCTCTCCTACAGCTAGCACATCCCCTGCCTCATTGCTCCTCTTATTCAGAATCTTCTAATTACTGCTTGTCCTTCTTCCTTTTAACTACAGATACAGTTTTCACACTAACTACAGGAACAGTTTTCAAAGCTTTGCTATGAAACACAGAGTCCTACTCTGGGGCTGTCAAATTTGTTCTTTTATCTTGTTACTGACATTCACATTTCTGAATGACATGCATGCCTGACCACTATATGATCTTTCTGGCTTAGCTTTTATTTATCAATTACTTATTATTCACTGACGGAAGAGGAAGGTTCAGCTTTTCCTATAAGGTCTCTACCCCCATCCCTAGGTCCATACCTTCCTGCTCTCAATCCTCCCAACTGTAGTTCCATTTGTTGCTGTGTCACACACCAGTGTTCTTTTGCTAGGTAAAAGGTCTTCACAAAGGCATAGGAATCCTTTTGCAGAAAAATGTCACTGGATCCTACCTCACACCATACACAAATATGAACTCAAAATGGATCACAAACTGAGGGGAAAGAGCTAACAATTTAAAAACTTGGAAAAAAAGAAAAACATAGGCAACTATTTTCACAAGTGTGGGATAGGCAGCGATTCAATGCATTGTGCATCAAAAGTAAAAATGGTAACAAAAGATAAAACTATAATTCATAAAGATGAAGTATTTTTAAAATTTTTATTGAGAAAGTAAAACAATAACCCAGATAATGGGTTCCACGTTTTTATAAATCAACCCTCTGAGAAGGTTTTCATTAAGAAGAACATGTAAAGAATTCTTAGAACTAAACAAGAAACAGAGGGACTGGAGTGACAGTATAGCAAGTAAGGTGCATTCCTTGCAAGCATGGCCAAGTTGGGTTTAATTCTGGGCATCACATACAGTCTCCCAAGTCTAACAAGTGATTCCAGAGTGCAAAGGTAAGAAGTAAGCACTAAACATTGATTTAGTGTGGCAAAAAAAATAACCACCCACAAACTACCAACTAATAAAAAGAGAAATAATCAAAAAAGGACACAGAAGATAAGCTAATAAGCAAGCAAAACCCATGGGCCAGAGGGATGGTCCAGTGGGTCGGAGCACACGTTTTGTATACAGGATACTCAAATCTAATAGCTGGCATCCCAAGGTCACCCAGTACCACCAAGAATGAATGACTCATGAGCATGAAGCTAGGATGAACCCCCCCCACACACACACCACTAGATGGAGCCCTAAAAAGGAAAACAAAAAGACACACCATCACTGATAGCCAGGGAAGTAGAGATCAGAGCCATGATGAGAATTGGAAGAGTGTGCCCTCATTTCCTCGGATGGCTCTGGTGAAGTGCCACCAATGTGGTGGCTTGCAGTTCTGCAGGCCAGAAATCTGAACCCAACGGACCAGTGGGGTCAGGGTCATCCTAGGGACCTGACCCTTTTCTCAAATAAGGGCACATGCACCGATTTCAAGAGTTTAGAATACAAACAGTTCTTTTGGGG
>PVKC010026225.1:0-16211 GCA_004027635.1 Crocidura indochinensis | reverse complement strand
GTATATATATAAGTATATATATATGTATATATATATACTTAGGTGAAAAAATGTCCTCATGCCTGACATATCTTTGAGTTTCTTCTTTATATTAACTCTTGTTTCTTCTGTCATTTTTTCACTGCTAAAGGAGTTTGTTCTTGGATATCTCTAGTTGTTCTCATAAGAAAGTCAATCTGCATTGTCCACTCAATCATTTCTGCAAGCTGAGTATACAGTGTTTGAGATCTTGACCCCTTCCACAGATCACAAATCAGCCTCAATCCAGTTGCTCCTTTTCTCCATCTCTTTCTCCAGACATCTTTCCTTCCAGAGAAAAATACATTTTAGGGAAAATGCAGGTTCATTAGGGCTCCGGAATTGAGTTGAGTTCCTTAATTACAGGTATCAATGAAAAAGTAGTCATATTTGTACAGTGTTATTGATCTATTTTCTATACAAAATAGGAAAAAAATAATTTCAATGACATAGTCAAAAGTGTTGTAAAGATCTTTCTTTTTTTTTTTTTTTTTTTTTTTTTTTTTTTTTTTTTTTTGGTTTTTGAGTCACACCCGGCAGTGCTCAGGGGTTACTCCTGGCTCCATGCTCAGAAATTGCTCCTGGCAGGCACAGGGGACCATGTGGGGCACTGGGATTCGAACCGATGACCTTTTGCATGAACCTCCATGCTCTCTCCCGGGCCCCTGTAAAGATCTTTCTAAATGTAACTTATGAAGTCATAAAATTTAACTTTTGCCTGGAAAAATGTAAAATGTTTAGTGTTATTGATGAATGATATATTACCATAACTCTGTCATGATTTCTGGATGAAATTTATTTTATTAATTTCAAGTCAATTTATTAAATACTGAGAAATTGTGACCCTTTTTTATTCAAAAAAATATATTCTTCACTTCACCTAATATTGTGATAGGCTACCTAGTACAAACTGGATTGTAGGTTGTATTTAAAGGGAGTAGAACATTAGAATTTCATAGACTGTTTTCTATCTATCTCCTCATTGTAATAAGAGAAATAAAAAATGTAATATTGTGGCATTTGTAGGATGAAGTGAAATATAATTTATTTGCTGTTTTATCTTTTGTTATGATCATGGTTTTACTAACTCTCTGAATGAATTACTGAGGTGAATCTGTACTGACATATTTTCAGTACAAATCTCCAAAAGCGTATTTTACATTTTTCCCTCCAGACTTTAATTGCCTTCTTGTCCTTGCCAACAAGAAAGTACTATTAATAATCTTATTAGTTTTCACAGACAAAAGATAGAAATAATACATTACTGTCTGTTTAGCACATGGAACCTCTGATGTGACCCAGCTAATAATTTGTCAAATTACATTTGAAAAATAATAAGTTTACCCTGGAACCTTCAATATCAAATTCCTCTGCTCTGAAATAATATCATAGGCTGTCATAGTAACTTAATAGTAAAGAATTTTGCTAATTATATTCTTACTTCACAGCCTTTCTTATAATTAAGAGGATGTTAAAACTACTAGAAAGGTCTTCAGTAGCAAGGCAGAGATTTGTTCAACTTCCTCACATGTGTATTCTACTTACCTGTAGGGGCTGTCACAAGAAGAGTCTTTTGTGAATACATTTAAAATGATTCAATGAACAAAATAATAGGACTAAAGAGTATAAGAGAGTAGAACAATGTCAGAGATTATGAAAGCCATATTATTCTTACATAGATAGAAAAACCAGTCAAAGCATAGACCTTTAAAACTACGTTTATAGTAAGAGGGTAGAATTATGGAGAAGTTCCTAGAAATGATGTCTTAGGTTATTCTTAATAATCCCAACTTAATGTTCTCGATATTCAAGTCTCCTAGATTAAAAGCCCAACATGAACTCAATACATTCTTGAGATTAAAACTGTTATATTTTGCCCAGGCCCCACTCCAAAAAAGGCTTAATTATCATGGAAGACAATCTTTGATCATTTTATCTCGATTGTATCACTTCATGGGAGGCACAGTATTCCAGGAATATCTCTATCTTTTATTATTTACATCAGTGGCTATCAAATTTTTCCTGATTGTATTCCCTTTTTTTGTTTATTTTCATTTTTGGGTTACTACTGGAGATGCTCAGGGTTTCAGCTAGCTATACATCCAAAAATTACTATTGGTAGTGCTCAGAGGAACCAGATAGGATGCCTGAATTGAACCTAGGTCAATCGCATGTAGGATAAATTCCTACCTTCTGTAATTTTACTCTTGCCCCAAATTGTGGTCCCTTTTGACCTTGTTCCTTCCTGTGTTCCAATGCACTAGCAGTTGACCTTCTAGTCTCATAACAAGTCCATTTATTTATTTATTTATTTATTCTTGCTTTTGGGGCCACACCCAGTGACACTCAGGGATTATTCCTGACTCTGCTCTCAGAAATCGCTCCTGGATTGGGGGACCATATGGGGCACCGGGGGAATCAAAACTCAGTCTGCCCTAGGTTAGTGCCAGCATGGCAGACACCCTACGGCTTGCGCCACCACTCGGCCCCAATAAGTCCATTTATTTACATGATTTTCACTTACTAGCTCCCTTGGAATATCCTGGGGACCCACAAGTGGTCATGTACCTCCAGTTGAGAAATGTTGATTTATATAATAAAGTATTACAAATTAATCAAAGGAACTATCTTTTAGATGTTGACTCTCTTAATAAGTAGCTTAATTATAACTTATCTAATTACAAACTATAAATGTAGATTTTATCTCCCTCCTGCAATGGTGAGTACATATAAAGTTCAACTTATTTATTGAGTACTTAATATATTCTCATTCCTTAACCCTTAATTTTATTAACAACTCTCCATAGCTGTATCAGCATTCAATTGATATTATAGATACTTTAGACTCCATTATACAGATGAAAACATTATACTTTTGAAACACAGAAAAATAAAAAAAAAAAAAAACAAAGTTCGGCTCATGCTTATGCAGATGAATTGTAAGTCAAGTTAGAATTCTAAACTAGAGCTTCCTCTCAGCCCTATGTGCTTTAAGTGCTTAGAAGAAAAGCGAGGCTGAAAGAACATTAAAATGGGGAAGATGCTTACCTTGTGCACAGATGACTCAGATTCAATCCCTGAAACACCATATGGTCGTCCAAGACCATATCAGGAGCTATTTCTGACTGCAGATTCAATCAGCTCTTAACACAACTAGGTGTGACCCACAATCAAATAAACAAAGTTCAAATTAATCCTAGTGCTATGTTGCTGAATAGTGTGTACATTCTAATAAAGACATCATTCAGGTATTTGATTGTACATACACAAAGAGTTTAATTCCATGAATTTAATAGTCTAGTTTATTATATAATTGGGCTACAATGTAGGAAGTATTATTGTACATGGAACCAAGATATTATTATGCAGCACATGACTATATATTCAGATAATCTGTTGGCCAAAAGTCTCTCATAGGCCCTGTCAAACAAGACAGAGTCCTGAAAAATACTACTTTGCTTTAGAGTCTCAAGCATTTAAGTTAAGAATGCTAACATGGGGCCAGAGAGATAGCACGAAGGTAAGTTGCTTGCCTTGCACGTAGAAGGACTGTGGTTCAAATCCCGGCATCCCATATTGTCCCCTGAGCCTGCCAGAAGCGATTTCTGAGCGTAGATCCAGGAGTAACCCCTGAAAGCTGCCGGGTGTGACCCAAAAACCAAAAAAAAAAAATGCTAGCAATGGGCACATTATAAAACTTCCTCTGACCTCAGCATCTTTAACTGCACAATGGGAAATAAAAAGGCTAGAACAATATTACAGTGGGCGGGACACTTGCTATGCAAATGAATAATCTGGGTTTGATATTTGGCATTCCACGTGGTCCCCCAAACAGCATTAGGAGTAATGCCTGAATGTAGGAGCAAATCCTGCCAGGCGTGGACCTCACTCATCCACCTACCCACAAACACCCCAAAATAAAATATCTCTTCATGAATTTGCCATGTGGATCAGAGGTAATGAGTTAGCTTTTTTTTTTTTTTGCACAATATCAGGCACATTAAAATGAATGATGGTTGCAGTTATTGATAACATTAGCATCAGTCTTTACCTAAACATGTTACTTAATAGATATGGATTGTGAGAGATTTGGTTAGCTCTGGGAATAATAGCTCCAGGAACCATATTTCAATTCCATCATTCACTACTGCACTTTTATTCTGACTGAAACTTGAAAAGTGTTTTTTAACAGTGCATTCCACACACCAAGTCCTTAGTTAAAACAGCCTCTTATAAATTCTTAGTTAAGTGTTAAAATGGCACCAACCCACAAACTACAGATTTGAGCTAAGCCACTCGGTGCTTTATAATTACTGAGCTTTTACAGAAAAGATCAGGAGGTATGTCCCTGCTTTAATAATTGAAGGGGAAAGCACTAGCTTAACCTCAGTAAAATGCTGTGAAAGGGATATTTATGTTTAATGAAATGATCCATAAGGCCTTTGTTTTCTTTTTAAATATGTGAAATTTAAAATATTTTCATGCATAATTTTAACACGAATGACTATTGTTTTTATTAAAATATAACTTAAAATGGGAACATAATACATAGTGAATAGTAATTCAATTACTTTCATTTTTCAGACTGTGAATGTTAAGTGACAGTCACCCCTTTTCTGGAACCACTATTTTGGTCATTTTTACAAATTCATGCAAATTCCATTAGTTCAGTTCGAGGTGCCTGCAGGTCTTTATGATAGGATTATAATTACAATTGTAGATTAGCAGTGTCTCAATTACATGGCATAACTAGATTTCCACAGTCATTTGACAAATAGAGATTTCATGGGGAGGAACAGACATTACTAGAGGGTAGTCTGGGTCATAGTTTTAAGAGAGAGTTAGATTTAGATAGCTACTCAATTTCTAATTCCCCCCTTCTCTAATTATATAATTAATCACTGGAATTGGTGGCAGTGGAAACATATTTTCATCTATAAAATTGTAGATATCAGTTGCCTTACAGACTAAAGTGATTAGAATACTAAATTACTAAATCCTTCTTGAAAGAAATAAGTGGCTATAGTTGGAGGTAAATGGTTACTGAGGGGGCATATCCTTTTTATAAGGTGGTAACTCTGGAAGATATTGTTTTGGTTTCTGTTTTGTTTTGTTTTGTTTTGTTTTGATTTGCTCTATTCTTTCTTCCTGGAGCAAAATCTTGGCTCAGACTCTATATATATAACAAGAAAATAAACACAGGGAAAGATTCTAGGTTGGGAAAGAACTTGGATCTCTCATCGTATTGAGGACTATGTTAAAAGCCTGAGAAGTGGTTTCCAGAGTCTTAACTACGTGAGAAAAAGTTAACTTCTCACTATTTCAAAGTTTCTGAATTTGTATCCAGGAATTGAATATAATTTATAAATGTTATGGGAGAATACTTTGAGGAGAAAAAAAGCGCATATCTATTTTTTTTCCTAAACATAAAATACAAAGAATGAAACAAAATCAATCTTCGTGACTGTAAGGTAAAAGTAGAACATAAAAGAATATCTTTTAGAAGACTTGTGGGGGGGGGGGCGAAATAGTTGTTAGGTTGTGAGATCTTTCAGAGCAGAGATCATGCTTTGAATTTTTTTTCCTAGTACCTCACACAGAGTAAGAACAAAAATTTAGGATGGTCAGTGGCCTGTCTTCGGACTGTGTCTAGTTTAAGCACTGAAGGTATTCTGTACTATAAGAAAGCCCTCTGCCTCAGGTAAACTGAGATTTTGATCAACCTTTTGTAGGTACTCAACTAACTTTGTGAAAGAATGAAGAAAACCAAACGGGAGTCTTTATATTGTACCACTATACCCTGGACTTATGGGACTAAAGTTAAATATTTAAAATTGAAGAGTCAGAAGAGATCAGATATTTTGTAAATTCAAGTTCCTCTACATATAATATATATTTTGTTATTGTACATATATATGTATATACATACAAACACACACACACATATATATATGTATATATATACATATATATATATATCACCCCTGGAATATAGAAATCACCCCTAGCAGTCTCACAATGCTATACAGGATGCCAGGGATCAAACCTGGGTCGGTCGCATGCAAGGCAAATGCCTTACCTGCTGTGTTATCACTCTGGCCCTCACATAATATTTTTAATAGACAAAAATATGATAAAATTTGCCTGCTGTATAAAGACAAAACAACATCCCACACTTGAAGCAGGTGTTGTTTTCTATTAGTACCTATGAAAAATTGATCATATCTGGGTAGTGAATGAAGAAGTTGGGTTAATCAGGAGAGCTGTTTATGAAGAAATTTAGCTTCCCCCATGCTAAAAAATGCTTAGTCTTTACATACAGATGAGAGAACATAGAGACCTCTTTGTGTTGCATGCTGGAAGATTTATACTGAGACCTAGGACAACTTTGTACCAGTGGACAACTAACTAACCATAAGATTATTAGGGAATGGAGTTATAATGTTGGAGCTATTGTTGGAGAACATGGGGGAGGCTTTAAGTTTAGAAAAAACTCCACAAAGAAAAAAATACTGCTCTTCAGAATCTTCAAGACAAGAGGTTACATTTCCTCTGTGCTAGTGTTCTATTGCTTATATCAAAAACCCCAAAACCACTCAGTAGCAGCAGCTGAGAGCCCGAGGGAAAACAAAACAAAACAAAAACAAAACCCCCAAACTTGATAGTGTAAAGTAATGCAGTTCATTAATCTATAGCCTGAAGTCTGATATAAATAACACTGGACTAAAATAACTGTATTGGTAGATCTGTTTTCTTTTTAAGTGCTCTTTAGATATCCCAAATAATTTTATTTTTTTTCTAGTTTCTAGAAGTCTCTCATGCTCAATTCAAGGCCTTTTTACTTCAGCTTTAAAGTTAGCAGAATTTCTCATATCTTCCAATACCACGCCTTTTTTTCTGATCATCCTATTTAAGGTCCTTAATCTAACTTTCAGTACACCATGACTTCTGTTGAATTCACCAACAGAATAACCTGGGGATGATACCTTTGTTTGAAGGTTATTTATATTTATCCCATTTGCAAGATTAATTTTAACTTGTCATAAATAAGATGTATATAAACTCATTTCAGGAAGTAAGAAGTGACTGGATAATTCAAATAGCTATGTCTAGCTTTGTAGTTGCAGATACAGAATTAGTCCAAATTGGAACAAAATTACAAATAATATCAATGGTCTGCACTGTTTCAAGAAGGTATTCCCTGTCATTGGTACAAAGTTGCTTAGCAAGCATGTCTAGGATTTTGCTACCAAAACCCATAGCCTCTTGCCATATTGTATATTTGCATTTAATTAGCTGACTTATTTGTCACTTGCAAAGTTCATGTTTAGCTAGTAGCTACTGAGCTGGACTGTACAGATATGGACTTTGCACAAAGTCTACGTACAGCACTTTATAGTCCTTCTACTCGATGTGTAGCACATGGGACAGCACATCAGCATCTCCTGGATCTGTGCTCATAGAAAAAAAAAATTGATGCATTTAAAGAACATCCGAGAACCTGATGAAATGCCTGGAATCCCAAGAAGTCTTCCCTGAATTCTTTTATTTTGAATTGTTTTTCTTCTTCATTATAATATAAAGGTAAATTTTGTTATATTAGTTCTTCTCTTATTATTTCCACAAGGCTTTATTGTGAATAAAAATATGCTAGGGAAAGAATTTAACTCTTTAAATGATTAGAAAAGTCAGTTCATGTTGTAAATGAAGTGAAAAATGACAGGAGCTGTTCTAGTTCATTGATTATCTTCCTTATGTAGAAGTTGCAAAGAGATTTAAAATACTCATTTACTCACTCAAGTGTACCCTCTCATTTGTTTCAGTAATTGTTGTTAAGAAATAACTCCTAGAACAATCAAAACGAGCATTTTTCACTTAGAGGCTCTTCAGTACAGGATATCCCAAAGGGAATGCAGGTAAGAATCATAGATAATGTCACTACTTAAGACAAGGGAGTAAACTGGGAAGAGAGGGAGGCTATGGTTGGAAAATCATTGAGAAACACTTATCTAAGTAAAATGTTACTTTATTTATGTTATTTTGTATGAGGGGAGAATGCTGCTTATCAGTCCAGCCTGGAACTTCTTCTAAGTTATTGGGGTTAAAGACCAGTAGTGTTATAGCTATCTAAAAGTTAACTAAAAAGGACATCCAAAAATATGCTCTCACATAATATTAAAATGATACTGGCTGCGATCTGAAAAGTAGAGCAGATACATGTGATCTTATCAATATTTATTCTCAGGTTAGAGGAATTTCTCACCTAGGAGCTGATTTTCCTGAAAACAAATGTTATGGAAAATGGTGATTATATGACATTTTTCTGATCTACCCTTGGAAATTACGTACTGTTTCTACTGAGTCTATTTTCTAAAAACTAGGTCACTGGATGCAGCAGAAGTGAACAGGTATGGGACATTAATCCCATATCTTAATGGGAGATAAATCAATTTATAAAGATGTGTTTAAAGCTATTATCACATGTAATAATTTGAGCCATACATTCTGATTCTAATGTCAGTATTCATAAAAAGTTTGTACTTTATAATTTTGTGGGGGAAATATATTTCTCTGTAAATTTTAGCTACTTTTTAAGTAAAAGGTTATATATAGTAGTTTTGTCATAGGACAAAGCCTAGTATAGTGTATTTTTATGGTCCTAGAAGTTCTGTTCCATAGTTATTGCAATCAGTCTTCTGTAATTAGTGGTTTTGATTTTACCACAGATCCTAGGACGGATCCTAGGATAGAGTCTTTCATAATGTTCCCAGAAGTTCAGCTCAATCACAGTTGTCACTGTAAGACTTCTGGAATTAGAGATTTTGGTTATTGTAGAGATCTTAGGCTGAAGCTTAGGCTAGGGTCTTTCTTATTGGTCCCAGGATAATTTCTTCCCAGTCATGGTTGACAAAGTAAGTCTTCTGTAATTAGGGATCTTGGTTTTTGCACAGATCAAAGGTCGAAGTGTCTTCTGTAAATCTAGGAGATTTGTTTTGTTTTGTTTTTGTTTTCGGGTCACACCCAGTAGCACTCAGGGTTATTCCTGACTTTATACTCAGAAATTGCTCCTGGCAAGCTGGGGGACCATATGGGTTGCTGGGATTTGAACCGACGTCCTTCTGCATCTAAGGCAAACGCTTTACCTCTGTGCTATCTCTCCGGCCCCAATCTAGGAGATTTTTAAATTACAAATTAATATGCCAGAATGTCTTGACATAAATCAATCCTAATGTCTATAGTCAGTCTGAAGAAAATTGCAAAGATGACCAGCTTTTTCCTTCTCCTTCTTTGTTGTTCCTCTGCCATAGTAAGACTTCCACAGATTTCTGTTTTCCAAGTTTATAATTTCTGTTGCAAATCATTTTGACTAATTTCATAGTGTGTTACCTTATCTGAAGATTTTATTGAATACTCACTCTTTATTTTTCAAATTGCTAGTTTTGTACCAATATTTTCATGAGGATAAAAGGAAAGAGTTTAAAGTATATTGCCAGATACTAATGGGGGTGAAAGTTGATATATTTTGCAATTGATCTTGTGAACTTAGGTGGTTTTCTTACTTTACTGTTTCATCAGCACAATGATAAAATTGGATTAGCATGGTTTAGTTGACTCAAGTATCATGATCCCACATGAAACCATTTGTGTGGATAGAGATTCCATAGGCATTAAGGACATCCAAAGAGATTTTAAAGTCCCCTAGATTTAATCAATTTGTAGTGTCAGAGCCAAAACTCTGTAAGAGGCTCCTTGGACAATTTTCTTAGAAATCATTTTTGATTAGCAATATTCTTTTCTGTCAGAGCACTTTTCTCTGCCTAATGAACAGCTACTTTGTGGTTCTAAACACTTTCATTTAAAACAAGATAGAAAACATTTTCTTATCGAATTGGATATCCATTATCCTAATGTTTTCTATTTTAGATAAGAGATGACTTATTTTAATTTAGTAGAAGAGGAAGTTATTATCTGATTCAGGTGCTATTTCATTTCATGTGAGAAAAAGCAAATTAGTAGATTTCCTTTTATTTTTACAAAATGACTTTTAAATCACATCACTATTTTAAAAGGACATTAATGCCAGCAATTCAGTTTTCTTTGTGACATTTGTTACATATGCAGTCAATATGCATAATAATGTTAGAATAAAAATAACCATTGTTGAGTATTTATTTAGCATCTTCAAAGATCAGATATTCAGATAGACTTTTTTTAAAAATGACCATAGTCATTTATTTAGTATCTTCAAAGTTCAGATATTCTAATACAGAGTTTTCATTTACACCTTTAAAAACAAATAGTAAATACTGAAGGTAGAATTTACATTAAATTTTCTTTAACTCTAGAGTTTGAACTTATGTAGAGAAATAAGGAAAACTATGTTTTTTCACATTGATTCTGGAGATTAACAGATTAATCTAGATATTAGGGTTGTGCTATGGTTATTTTTACAATTTATATTTCAGAGGTAATAATTGCATGACTATATGTTAGTACTTTTAGTTACTATTATAGCAAGTGTAACATAATTCTTTTATTTGATCTTCATTTTGAGAATTATTTAAAGTATATGCCTGATTATCTTGGCACGGTTAAATTAGTGAAAGAATCTAGATTCTCTAAATATTAGAGACATGATAATAACTAGTAAACTTTCCACTTTACCCAGTTATTATAGTTTTAAGTGTCTATTTTTTTCTCCCACTGTCACATATCTACTTTAAATTAAAATCATTAATTCATATATACATATACATATATATCTACAACTATGTTCATTGATTCTCTGAGTACAATAACCAGGATATGGAGACAACCCAAATATCTAACAACAGATTGATAAACCTCCCGTTTGTACCAGCTATTACTGTTCTAGGTATCTACCTTCCAAATACAAGAACATTAATTCAAAAAGATGTATCTATCTATCTCTATATAAATACACCTATGTTCATAGAAAATTTTAGTATATATTACATATACATCTATGTTCATAGAAAATCTTCATATAATAGCAAGGATATGGAAACAACCTAAAGATCTACAACAGATGGATGGATTAAAAAAAAGCTGGGGTATATATACAAAAAGGAGTACTACACTTGTGACAAGGATAAGCAAAGCTATGCAATTTGTGAAAATTTGGATGGAATTGAAGGATATCACGCTGAGCAAAAAAAAACAGGCAAAAGAAAAGTACATGATGGTCTCACTCATCTGTAGTACATAGAGAAACAAATCAAAGGCATGGGAAATATTGACAAGAAACATCAAGATAGATTTGTAAGTGTCAGGTATGGAGATAGAGGGTGAGTGTTGGTGATAAGTTGACTGGAAGCAACATGGGAGCATAGTAGAAGGTCTAGAGACGTAGGTGGTGACTAAGAGAGGTAGCAGTAACAAAGCTATCACTTTTGATCAACAAATACTAGGGGGATGGTTGAGTGTGAGGACCAGAGGTGACACAGGACTAAAGTAGTAAGTAATGGCACTTTGGTGACAATGGTGTGTGGTGACTTTGTACATCAATACTATAAACTTCATTATTACTGTAACTTTATTCCCAGATTATGATAAGCATAATAATTACAAATAAATTTTAAAAACTGGTAACTTGTGCCTAATTATGGGTAATAAGTTTATTCCAGTCTTATTTCCATCTGTGTATAAACTAATATTTCTTGAACACTGCTGAGAAGAACCGGTATTTTAGAAGTCAAGCTAGAAGAGAATGAAAGAAAACTCGAAGAAACTGGGATAAACAAAAGAACAAGCCACTTTTTCAAAACTGGGTTAAAGAAGTGGATTCCATAGGGTCTGTGTGGTAACAAATTCAGATGTTCATCAACACAGTTATTGACAATGAAAGGAAAGCCACCTTTACAGCAAACCAACAATGTAGTTGAATTACTGTTTTTTCTGGCATGTAAAACGAATCCGAATATAAGATGACCCCCTACTTTTCCTGTTGAAATATAGGGTTTGGGCTTTATTCACCGTGTAAGACTACCTCTCTTTTAATGCACATGAAATAGAAATTAAAAAACATAAGAGGACAAGCAGAGGACTGAGTGATGACCCTGGCAGCTGGATGGCATGCGGCAGTAAGACGGGGGCAGATCACTTGTTCCTGAAACTGGAGTAAGTTTCAGCATGTCGTATACCGGCATATAAGATGACACCCAATTTTTTAGAAATTTATCAAGAGTTAAAAAGTAGTTTTATATGCCGGAAATTAAGGTAGTCATTTGGTATAAAACAACCTTTAATAACTTTAGTATCAAAAGATAAAATAAGCTTTCAGTCTAAGATCTGATATCTATCTGTAGATTAGCAAATAACTTTATAGAACCTAAGCCCTAAAAAATAGCAAATAATAAGGCAGTCTAGTTTACTAAAAAAATTAAAACCCAGCACTTTAATGATAGATGGAACTGATTTCTCTGGACCAGAAATTTGTGCTAAAAGGGAGAAACAACAGACAAGGCAACCCTCTATTAACAGTGCAAACCACAGAGTCTAAAAGGAAAGAGTCTAAAGAGAGAGAGAGAGAGAGAGAGAGAGAGAGAGAGAGAGAGAGAGAGAGAGAGAGAGAAACAATTTGCCTGCCTTAGAGCAAGGAAAGGATGGGAGTTCAGGGGTAGGAGGGAAACGGGAGACATTAATGAGGCTGGAAAGGTGCATGGGTGAAGGATTCTTACATTGTATGACTTAAACTCAACAATGAACAAATTTAGTAACCACGGTGACTAAATAAAGCAATAAAAATTAAAAATATAAACCCTATATAAATAAACATAAAACAACTACTTTGGGGGCCAGAGAAATATAATACATTAAGTAGTGTACTTGCTTTGCTTGCACACAGCAAACGGGCTCAATCCTAGGCATCTCACATGGCTTCCAAGCCCACTAGGGTTTCTGAGTGCAGATCCAGGAGTTAACCTTGAGTATTTCTGGGTGTATATAACCCACAAACCCAAATCAAAAGAACAAACAAAAATCTTAGTTCTTAAAAAAGTGTGTTATTCAGTGCTGTCATATGATGTGGGATAGAGAACTGGCCATTCTTTCACCTCAATACAGGTTTTGCATAACAATATTTCTTCAACATGGAAACAATAGCATTGAAATATATCAAATAAGTGTAACAGTGGCCTTTCATTTTCTTCTCAGGCAGCAGGAAAGATCTGGCACTACCTCTACATTTCTAAGGCCAGTTGTTTTTCTTCATTTCAATGCTCACCAGCATCAAGCACTTTTTTTCCCTCTTTGTTCTCTGTTCTAACAAGAGTATTTTGCTTTTCTTGGGCTGGGAGAAAGAGCTTTGGCATAGGACAAAGTAAAACCTGAATCAGCATGTATTTGTTCAATACCTTTCTTCCAAATACTCTAAACTAGGCCAAGACTTTTGAACAGGACACTTTTGCTTTCATATCAGGCAAACCAAGTTGCTAAAGGTTACAGAATTAAAATGTCATCCTGCTATATCCACCAAATATTTCAGATAGTATCTTGGCTATGAAATATGTGTACTTCATATATGGAATTGTGTAAATAGCCACTAGTGTTTGTATTGTAAGCATGTTGCTTGATTAGTATGGTGAATTGTAAGTATGTAGAAAATATTTATTGTATTCAGTTAGGAGACAAACAGCTATTGACAAAATATACCTGGTTATCTTTAGGAGTAACATTACTCATGTCTTTAATTTTATTGTTATTTTCATTTTTAGAATTTCATTTTTACTATTTCCAAAAAGTCTCATAAATATGTATCAGTTCTATAATTAAAAATATCAACAAAATAGCATTCAATGAGTACTGTCATTTTATTAATTCAGAGGCTCAGGAGGAAAATATTATTTGCTCATAACACTGAGGAAGGTGGAATTTAAGCTGGAGTTTAAATTTAATTCATTTTAAATTAAATTTAAATCTAATTCAGGAGTCCTTTGAATTCCTCTAGTGCTGAGTAAGCCTGTAGTTACTCCTGACTGAGTGTTCTCTGAATAGCATATGTATGTGTTTGAGGAAGTGGTAGTAAGCTCTGACCAAAAAAATCAATGTGAGTTTATGGAAAAGAATAGAACACACTGACTATAATCTAATCCACTTTATAATGTTGTCTGTCTGCATTTTCTAGTGACACAGAAAGGAAGGCTTTGGGAGATAGATTATGGAATTTTTGGGGAAAAAAAGGGTAAATGGAGTGTGTGAGGAAATAAATGATTGAAATTTTTGACCTCATGAGGTGCAAAAACACACCAGACGTAGTACCAAAAATGTGGAATTGACAGTTGTCTGGAATCTACCTATAAAAATAATAAACTCTTATGTTCACTGCAGTGTTATGCATAGTAGCCGAGATAAGGAAATCTACCAAGAGTCCTATAAATAATGAGTGGAATATGTGCGTGTGCGTGTGTGTGTGTGTGTGTGTGTGTTTGTGTGTGTAAGCTACCAAGAGTCCTATGAATAATGAGTGGAATGTGTGTGTGTGTGTGTGTGTTTGCTATGCAATAATTAGAAAAGATAAAATGTTCTTGCCTTTTCTTTTGTTTTTTGTTTTTTGGGCTTCTTGCCTTTTCTTACACACAAATGATGCTAGAAGGGTCAAATAATTAATAAGGGAGACAAAAGCAGGATTATCTATCACATGTGGTGTATGCAAAGAATAAAAGGGAAGCAGCGGTCAATATTGGAAGATAACAAATCCTTGGGCTTTTGCCTATGAAACTAACACTTCCAAGCTGGATGAAAGGGGGTTGTTGGAGGACCTATGTGGAGGATATTTGGCAACTATGAAGGGACAGATACTTTTTATATCAATGCCATAAACCTTACCATTATTGTAACTGCATTATCCAACTACAATAGATGTTTCTCTTTAAATGTGGCATCTAGAGGGCAGAGAGATAGCATGGAGGTAAGACGTTTGCCTTGCATCCAGAAGGACAGTGGTTTGAATCCTGGCATCCCGTATGGTCCCCCGTGCCTGCTAGGAGCTATATCTGAGCGTAAAGGCAGGAGTAACCCCTGAGCACTGCCGGGTGTGACCACCCCCCAAAATAAATGTGGCATCTAGAAGTTTAATATTTTGTGTGTGTGTTTTGGTTCACATCCTGTGATGCTCAGGGATTACTCGTGGTTGTGCCCTCAGAAAGCGTTCCTGGTTTGGGGGACCATATATGATGCTAGAGGATCGAACCCCAGTCTGTCCTAGGTCAGCCATTTGCTGCACCACAGCTCTGGCTCCTAGAAGTCTAATATTGAGAACCATGCCTCTTCTTCACTGCTGGGTTGTGAGGTTGTAAACAAGGCAAATACAAATGGGGAATCTACTTGAGAAGGTTCTCTTAAGTGTGTGCTCTTTCTTACCAAGTCCTTTTTCCTTTTGTCTGTCCATGCTCATTCTTCTGACTTACACCAAGAATTTGTTTGAGATGATATTTATGACTTTATACATTTTTATGACTTTATACAGATTTATGACTTTATACAGAAAAGTTCTAAAGGTTATTTTTACAAGCCTCTCTATGAATGTTAGAAATGTCAATTTGATAAATCAATGAGTCTGTACTGCTTGTTTTTACTCAATATACTGAGACCTGCTATATAATTGACAGTTTTTCTTTTCCCATACATTTTATGGAAGTACCAGGATTTACAATACTGTTAATTATACATTTTTGCGTACAGCATTCCAACACCATACCTCCAATCCTCTTTACATGCTTAATACTTAAACCACACAGAATTTAGTCTTTGTGATAAAATATTCATAAAAGAGCTACTGTTTTTTGTTGCTTTTTAACTTAACTACTATATTCAAAAGATCAACAACAGCATCTCAGACAAGAGCATAACAGAATAATAGTTTTATTTTCTCAACTGTAATCAGTTGCTGCTGGCTTATCTATTTTGAAGCATTTATGGCTTATATGCTTTAGGGTTGCTATGGTAATCTCAGATTCTTCTCTTTGGTCTATTAACAATGAATATTTTAAAGATCTTGTACCTGATACTCTTGATACCCTTACTGATGTTTTTCCTGCTTATGATATGATGCTAAAATCAATATCCTTTTCCTTCTACCTGGGTTATTTATGAGAATATAATTTTTCACAGATTCAATGCCTGAAAGAAGTCTTAGTGTGTATAAGTCAGAATTTTAGTGCAGGTGAAAACAG
>PVKC010026224.1:0-16193 GCA_004027635.1 Crocidura indochinensis | reverse complement strand
GACCTTTTGCATGAAAGGCAAACGCCTTACCTCCATGCTATTTCCCGGGCCCCAAGAAAGGAGGGAGACAATGAGGGCTTAGAGGTTCCATGCAGTATCTTAGTTTGGGTTTCTCTCTCTCTCTTTTTTTTTTTTTTTTTGGCCACACCCAGTGACGCTCAGGGGTTAATCCTGGCTATTCGCTCAGAAGTCACTCCTGGCAGGCATGGGGGACCATATGGGGAACCGGGGGATCGAACCGTGGTCCGTCCTAGGTTAGCTCAGGCAAGGCAGGCACCTTACCTCCAGCGCCACCGCCCGGCCCCCTTATATTTTACTTTTAAACTGCTTTAAACTTATAGAATTAGGGGTGAAGTTGCAGTACAGTGAGCAGGGTGCTTGCCTTGTTTCTGACTAACCCAGGATAACTACCCCATTATGGTTCCCTGAATTCCACCAAGAGTGATCCTTAAACACAGAGCAGGGGTAAGCCCTGTCTACTTCTAGGTATGACCCCCAAACCATTAATCAATCAATTAACTTAGATAATCACTAGAAAGATCATACAGAGGGTGCCCAAAGCAATCACACCTATTTGTATCTAAAAATAGTAATTTGCTTATATATTTTAAATTCTTTTTTAAATTAAACTCCATACATTTTACAATTCACAATATCACTTTTATATTCCTGATAACATCCTGAATTCATTACTATTAGTCTTCATGTCATCTTATGCTCTAGTTTGCTATGAGAATTTCTCTCAGACTTCTCTTATAACATTGACAGTTTTGAGGTCAGATATTTTGCAGGCTGTCCTTCATTTGGGACTGGTCTGATGTTTTCCTTATGGTAGAAATAAGAATATAAAGTATTGAGAGAAAGATAAAAGAGGAAAATTCTCATTTTTGAAATATCATTTTAAGAATTCATATTATTGATGTGACCAATGCCTATAGTACTGTAGTTATTTTTGTTTTTTTGTTTTGTTTTGTTTTTGAGCCACACCCGATGACTCTCAGGGGTTGCTCCTGGCTAAAACTTCCAATAATTTTGCCTCTAAAGTATATGATGGGTTGAAGCAGTGGCACAGAGCAGTAAGGCCTTGCCGGCACTAGCCTAGGATGAACTGCAGTTGGATCCCCTGGAGTTCCATATGGTTCCCCCAAGCCAGGAGCGATTTCTGAGTGCATAGCCGGGAGTAACCCCTAAGCATCACCGAGTGTGGCCCCAAAACCAAGCAAACAAAAAAAAAAGCATATACCTTACTGCTGTGCTATCACTCCGGCCCCATGACTATAGTTGTAAATTTGCTCATTTGGTTTAAGATATGGTTTGTAAAGGCTTCTGCATATGCTTCTTTTCTCCCTTTTCATATTGTTTTCTTTGGAAAAAGTCACTATGCACAGCACATATTTGAAGACTCATGAGTTATGATCCAACTTGAGGATAGATGAGCTACACAAATTACTCATAATTCTACTTTACAGAAATTTTGTCTATTATTTTCCATTGGTTTATTTAGTCATTTATAACACTATGAATTCAATATTGTTTATACTATTGTTTATAAGTTAATGCTATTTGATTGTATGTATGTGTTTGTGTGTGTTGCTTAAACTGTCCCAGACTTGGCCCCTAAAAGCTTTTCCATGGCTCTTGTATCTTCCTGAAATATTCATATAATTCTGTAGTGATTGTGTTCATTTGTTTGTTTGTACAAACTTTTATGGCTGTGTACAAACAGGACTGCCTGTATGTTTTCTTTCCATTTTGAAAGCACCCATTTTTTTTTCAAGGAACTTTTACTTCTCTTTTGGAAAAATTATATTTTTGTAGGGTTGTGATGGTTGTGAGACTTTGGGCTACATATGAATGCACTCAGAGAATGCTTACTTTTTGTTCAAGAGTTACTCTGGCTGGTGTCAGAAACAGAAAGGGGTCAGCTGCATGCAAAGAAAATGCTTTAAACCCTGTACTCTAACTCTGGTCCTGAAAGTATTAGAAAGCAAGACATGCGTAGCAGGCCTGTATGTTGCTTCTGGGCTTTCATTGCTTAGGCTCTTAGCTGATAAATCAGGCGATGATGTTTGTGTGAGTTAGCCTCCATATGTACATGGTTTCTATAAATATTACTATATGTAAACATGCATATCTATCTAAACTAAACATGAGTCCAGAGTGATGCATTTAACTCTAACCCATTGCCAGAAAGATCATTCTAACCCTCATCTTGCATTTTTTAAATATATTTGTACAATTATTTTAACAAGAAAAAACTCTGGAGTGGAATAAGAAGAAACATGAAAACATGGACTACACGGCAAATAAAAAACCAAGAAATTATGGTGTTCATGGTTATAATTATTAATTTTACACACAGTGAAAATTATATGTAATGTGAAAGTTGTAAAAGGTGAGTTTGAAACCCAACTCCACTAGAGACTGTCTGGGTTAGTGGAGCTTTTAAGGCCCAGCTTTCTTATCTTTAATGGAAATAAACATAGTGTAACATCTCATCGGAATTTATGATCGAATGATTAATATAAATATCAAATTTAGAACCATGTCAGGTCCAACATTTACAAGATATTACCATTGTACCCTATAGATTATTGTTTCAATTTTACTGATGAAAGAATAGAGTATAAAGATACTACAACTTGCTGGAGGTCACAGAATTGGTGAATTACAGACCTACTTGTTCATAATATGTGATCTTTCAAGGGTTTTGACAGTTTTATATTCTTTCTGTGACAATGATGCTGTGAAAAGCTACTACTCAAATTTAAAATTAAGGTGATCAATTGAAAAGACAAGAAAAAATATTCTCTACTTCAGGGATATTGTAACTGCTGATCTTATGATTAGTCATGTTACCAAAACTTTTATGCCGTGCAAAATCTAAGTGAGTGAGTTAGTTGGCCTCTTTAATCAGTGCTCACAACCCATCATTAGCGAAGTGAAGATCACCTTCAATAGGGACATTGGTAGGGATTTTTAGTTAGCTCCACTTTTCAGCTAGTAGCATTAAAAGAAGACTCTCCATAAAGGGTTTCTGGTATAATCTTAAGAGAATATGATAGTAGGTCATGATTCATAGAATATATAATGGGGAAAGTGAAGTGGGGTATTTGTTAATGAGAACAAGGAAACATTTCTCTAATAAAATCAATGACAATTTTATGCCCCATATTTAATGCTTTGGCCCATCCACTTTTTTCCTTTTAAAAACTACTAAGTCTTTTGCCTTTTAAGGGGGGTTGCACTCAGGGGTTACTCTTGGCTCTGCACTCAGAAATCGCTCCTGGTTTGGGGGACCATATGGAATGCCAAGGATCTAACGCGTGTCTGACCTGGGTCATCTCTGTGCAAGGCAAATGCCCTACCACTGTGCTACCACTCTGGCCCTGCCTTAATAGCTTTATCTTGAGCTTCTAACAAGATTATGAAAGGGCAAATTAATACCTTTCTCTCCCCTTTCTTCACCAGTCACTTAATCATATCTTTTGCCAATGATTTTTCCTGGGATCAGTCTTAAGTGGCTTATAATGTCATTTGACAAATTCTATCATTTTCGCAGCTTTGCTGTACAGTAGTGAGCAATATCTATTCAGTGCTTTATTTCAGGTAGACTCCAGACCACTGGAAAGTCACAATAGCTTAGATGAAGAAAGGCCTTACGCTTGTCAGGCAATGTGCTCTGCAGGTACACTAGCATTTAAATGTCACAGAGGTAGCTATTATTATTATTATCCTCACTTATAGATGAGGAAAGTGAGGGTTGCCAAAAGTCAAGCAACTCCTGATGGTCAGAATTGGGGCATGAATATAGGTCTTCATGGTATCACATACTTAGCACACATGCAGCTCTGTCACTCACTCTCCTTACAACAGGTAGGTCCTTGGGGCTTAGCGTTTGAGGATGTAGGAGGGTAGTTCTTCTGCAGCTTTGCTCTAGTTTAGACCAGAGTATTTTGATTTGCAAATATAAAGAATTCTCTGAAGCACAGCCTTAAGCAAATTGTGGTAGAGGGAGATAACAGCTGCAGACAGAAAAAAATGAGACCGGATGCTCTGGGGACAGACAGGAGGGATGTGCAGTGAGGCAATTCCAGTGATAAGCATCATGGTGAGCAGAGGTTAGACACATTAACAGACTAAACCACCTACATGCCTACCACAGTGCCTTCAACATTCTAGGGTGCTCAGATTATACCAATAGAACTAGGGATGCTTCTCTTTCACCCTATCATTCAAGTACATTTTAGAATTATTCTTTGCATCCTGAGGAGGTAGAAAATGATTAGAATTAAGAGTAAGGTAGTCTAAATTCTTGTTTAAATATAAATTTATTAATTCAGTAGGATGATCTTTTGTAAGTCTCTTAGTTATTTAGTTATTTTTTTTTCCATATGGATCTCCTTCCCCAAACAAGGGAGTTTTGACTACTGGATCCTAAAGATTTTCAAGATCTTTTTTTTTTTTTTTTTTTTTTTTTGGTTTTTGGGCCACACCCGGTGACGCTCAGGGGTTCAGGGGTTACTCCTGGCTATTCACTCAGAAGTCGCTCCTGACAGGCACGGGGGACCACATGGGGAACGGGGGATCGAACCCGCGGTCCGTCCTAGGTTAGTGCAGGCAAGGCAGGCACCTTACCTCCAGTGCCACCGCCCGGCCCCCGGATCCTAAAGATTTTCAACATTCCAAATTTCTTTGATGCTATTATTTATCAAAAATCTGAATCGGGACCCGGAGAGATAGCACAGCGGCGTTTGCCTTGCAAACAGCCGAACCAGGACCAAAGGTGGTTGGTTTAAATCCCGGTGTTCCATATGGTCCCCGTGCCTGCCAGGAGCTATTACTGAGCAGACAGCCAGGAGTAACCCCTGAGCACTGCCGGGTGTGGCTAAAAAAAAAAAAAAAACCAAAAAACAAAAACAAAAACAAATAATCTGAATTGGGGGCTGGTGAGGTGATGCTAGAGGTAAGGTGTCTTTCTTGCAAACACTAGCCAAGGAAGGACCGTGGTTCGATCCCCAGTGTCCCATATGGTCCCCCCAAGCCAGGGGCAATTTCTGAGCGCTTAGCCAGGAGCAACCCCTGAGCATCAAACGGGTGTGGCCCGAAAAACAAAACAAATCTGAATTGTGTTTTAAACAGGTATGAAACAATGTAAAGCTGAGAAGCAAACTCAGAGAGCATTTTGAATCCTTTAGACTTGTGTTATCAGTATGGTAGCAGACAATTACCTATAGTCACTGAACACTTGAAATGTAGCTCATATGAATCAATTATCAATTTATTTTTACTTTTAGTTTAAATGAAGAAAGTGATACTATGTTTACTTATTGGAAAACATTTATTTATCTATTTTTAGGTTTGGGGTTTTTCCTGGCTCTATGCTCAGAAATTGCTCCTGGCCTGCTTGGGATATGGAATGTCGGGATTGGAACCACCGTCCTTCTGCATGCAAGGCAGACACCTTATGTGCTATTGCTCCAGTCCCAGGAAAACATTTATCTTTGAAACAATTTTGGGGATAAAATTTTTTCAGTAGTCTATTTTATAATTTATTACAGATCAAGGAGTTCCAAGGAAAATTTATCTTCAGTTTTAAATATAAAATGTACAAATTTTAAACTGTGAAATGATAAATATTTTTATAATGCCTACATATTATAAAGAACATTTTGATGTATTGAGCTAAGTAAAATACATTATTAAATGCATTTTAAAATGTGCCTACTAGAATATATATAATAACATATGTTTCTTATAGTTTCCTTGGATGGTTCTAAAAGGTTATACTCTATAAACTGTGGTTTGTATTTTGATGGGTAAGCAAGTTCCTAGTCAGCCAAAGGGTTTTGGAGAAAAAAAGTATGTTATTCTTTAAGAAAGACACTTGTACCAAACTGAATCATGAATCTTATCAGAATTTAGCCCAAATGCCACTGCTAATAGTGTTTGTTTTAAGCAAACCAGAGGATTCAGGGTCTTCTAGAATTTTCATGTCCCCTGATACTTTCAAAACTGAAGTATGCAATGGGCACTGTGACTAACCATCTGAGTGCCTCTAGAGGGGTCTATGTGGGGAAGACAGACTGACTCCTTTCAGTACAAATCACCCTTTTGGGTGGAGAAAAAGCCAATGGCCTTCAGAGGCTGCTTACTCTCTTTGTGTCTGGTTGCCTGCCTTCTAGATTCAAATAATTGTGCTTGTTTTGTTCTTTGATAGGTTGAATCATGGTACTCATCTAATACAAAAAATAGTACTGACAACTTTTCTTTAGAAAAGAATGTATCAATTTGAAGTTTTGAACTTGTGCTTTCTCTCAGTAAATTAACACCCTTCCTTGCATCGGTGGTGTATAAGTGCAATAGAGGAGTATCACATTCTGTGTCAGTGAATGAATGATCTGGTTGACTAGGTGGGAGGGCATCTTCCTGGATAGCAGGGGGTGCATCTGGTGGTATGATCAGAAAAGAAAGATTGCAATGCTTGGCCACATGTGGCCATTTATTTGGTGTGATTAGGAGGTACTATTCTAGCTATCTGCTGGGCTGCCATAATAAATACCGCAGACTGGGTGAGTCAGATCACAGAAATGAACTTTCTTGTGGTTCTAAAAGCCAGAAGCTAAAAGGCAGGTGTCAGCTGATTTAATTTCTTTCGTGATCTCTCTCCTAAACTTGCAAATGGCTGCCATCTTGCTGCCTTCATGGAGCTGCCCTTCATTCTGTTTCACTTTTGTCATAACCTCTTCCTCTAGAAATAGGGCTCATAATTTCATTTTGTGTTTTCATTCATTTCCAATTTCCATGAGTGACTTTATGTTATCTTTTAAAAGGTACTGTTTTCAAATAGCCAAATTCTAATGGAGATTAGAACTCCAACAATATAAATCAGGGAGGAAGATACACGTTCATCTTGTAACCACCAGTATCACCAGTCAACATGTGGGATTCAAGGATCAACTTAATGAACTGTGTGATCAGAGGCAATGATCCCAGTGTGGCCATGTGCTCACATGGAGAATTCCTACTCAGGGGAATGAGAGCAGGAACATATATCTTTGACATGACTATGAATGAATTTTGGTAAATGGAATGTATGAAAGGGCATGTTAGCTGTCGAATTTTATTACAAGGTACAGATGATGATTAGCAGCATGAATTTCTTGTTTGATAACTATTGTGCTGAGGCCAAGCAAGGATAGTTGGATGTCCTTGGTATACCAGACACCAACAACGATTGTCTAGGTAGAGGCACAGGAGAAATAAGTGTACAATTATTAAGCCCTGAATCTGAGACCATGGAGAAAGAGGCAGAGATTTCTAATTTCTTGAGATGTTCATTTACCTCATGTTGGATATTGAAGAGTAGGTGTCATGAAGATTATGGTGGGAAATTGGAATCAAGGCAGAATCAGGAAAACACAGACTCAAAATAATTGGTTAAGATTGTGGACTGTGATGGACAAGGAGGATTGGTTCAAAGACTTTAGGGAGAAAGACCTGCGTCCAAGTATGAGTGGGACAGGATTAGTGACAGAATCAAAGGCAGATTAAGTATTAAAACATTACTAAAGTTCAGATGTGATTAAATATTGAAATTAAGGAGGTCCAGTCATTTTTAACACAGACCAAAAATCACTACAATGCGATCTTGTAATCCTCCAGGTTACTAATTCCAGCAATTTCAGTGGTTTGTGAATTCTTAGATAAAGACAGATAAAAAATTTAAATTTAAGACTTTTTCTTTCAGACCAATTGCTAGCAACAGAAAACTAGTTAGAAATAATATTGTCCCAGTGATGGGATTAGAAGATGGACACATTAAATTGGATTGAGTCAATTAAACAACAAACTGAAATATCTATGAAATACTTTATGCATTCATTTTGGTAAAGAAACAAAAGTTTCTTAGGTGCTCAAACAAATGGAATAATGGACATTTATTTGACTTAATAGGCTAGAATTTTTACCCCGCAGTGCTGAGGTTACTCCTGGCTCTGCGCTCAGAAACCATGCCTGGCAGGTTTAGGGACTGCATGGGATGCTGGGGATCAAACCTGGTTAGGCTGCTTGCAGGGCAAACGCCTTATCAGCTAGCTGTGTTATGGCTCAGTCCCAGGATAGAATTTTAAGAGATATTTAAATGTTGACTGTCAACCTCCCATTACTGATTCTACAATCTTTCATCTTCAAATAGAGAAACTGAATTTTCATGTAACTTTCAACGTTTCTTTCCTTTCTTCTCTTTCTTTTTTTTCTTCTTTTTTCTCTCTTTCCTTTCTTTTTCTTTTCTCAATTGAATGCTGAGGACTTTCTATCTTCCCCTTAGCATTTCACCTGCAAATTCACCAACTTGCTCCTACTTGGAATGTCCCCAACACAACCATGTCTCCGAAGAACTCCATTTCTGGAGTGAAGCGAATTGAGATGGTGTGATCCATCCAGGTTCCAGCCAGAGTGCGTGGTCAAACGGTAGCAAAGTGCTTTCTTTGTTTTTCACTGGACCATGTGCAGGCAGGCCTTAAGGAAAAGTCTTAGGAGGATAAGCAATAAGAAAGGCTGATAACTGATTGCTCTTTGCGTCTGAGTTCCTCACGTCTGAGACTCATTTTAATTTCCCGCTCCGTGGCTCTAGATGTTCACACCTAGTAGCTTGAACAACTGTGAAAACTTGGAAGGGGGGAACCTGGACTTTAGAAGCACCCCTCGTTTCACCCTTCCTTCCCTTCCTGGCAGCAATTAAACCTCTCCACCTGCTCGACCGCCGGAGCTCAGCCTGGGACTCGCAGCTCCAGCCACACCCTCCTGGCCACGCCCCTCAACACGCGCTTCGGGGTCCTGGCCCCACCCCTTCTGTCATGTGACCCTACCCTAGGCGCTCTATGATTGGTCCGCTCACAGATGGGGCGGGGCCTGGGGCGGAGTCCTGTTGCTCTCGGCCCCAGCCTGCCCAGCAATTTTCAAACTTCAACTGTAAGAAGCTGCGCCGGTCGGCCCTGCGTGCCAGCCGTCGCCTGGAGCCGCCTCCCCGGGACACCGACCGGGCTCAACGAGGGGCCGCCGAAAACGCCGAGGAAGCCGCAGCGGGGGCGTTGGCCGCTCGGGGCTCCCCGGGTTGGAGCTGGAGTGGGGCGGGACGGAGCCCCCTTGCCGGGGGGCGGCTGCGGAGAAGTTGCTGCTGCTGCTGCCGGACGGTCAGTGTCTGGGGCCTTCCTTGCAGGGCTCGGCGTGCCTCGATGGTACTGTCGACTCCCCTTGCAAGAGCTTAGGATCGGGACCCCCCCCCCCAAAAAAAAAGAGAGTGTGTTTGGGGTGGGGGGAATCTGGAGGTTGAGGCGAAGTGCTTGGAGGCGCATCCCGGGGACCTCTCGGAAATGCACCCGGCAAAGCTTCTGCTCGGACCCAAACAGTCTACCCGGGAAAGGTCGGACCGCCTTGGTTCCCGGGGCTCGGTGCGGGGAATCGGGGTGTCGGAAAGGCTTCCTGGCACCCCGCTCTGTCTTCTGTCGCCCCGTTCCGGGCTGGATCGCGCGCGCCGTCCGGGGAAAGTTGGTGCGTGTCCCGCGGGGCTTCGAGTCACTTCACTGACGGGGGAAGGGGACGAATCGCAGCTGTTGGTCTTTCTTTTTTTCTACCAACAGGCTCTATATTTTGTTGTGTTTTGTTTCGCTTTCTTAATTCTGCTCCTTGTCAACAAACTGTCTTAAGAGCCCTAACCTGTGCGAGTTGCAGGGTGGCTGGAAAGAGACGGTGAACCCAGGCGCTTGCTGTTGGTTATTGTAGGGGAAAAGCAACTATTTTTATTTCCTTATTATTCTTATTCCCTCCTAGAAGGATTGGGGGAAAATTAGTTGAAAAAGCCTGGGTGGCAGTTGCCAGCTGATTCTTACTTGTTCTTCTTCCTTGGAAAGTCCTTTTTTTGCCCTCGATTTGCAAATTGATATTAAGGGGGTTAAAGGGGTGCAATTAAATCCAAGCGCAGGCCCATGAGATGTCAATAATGCTACTTCTGGGTCTATTAAATCCACTGGCTCTGGGTCGTCCTGCGTCATGTTTGCTTACATCTGCGGTGCCCATGATAAAGCCAGGCCCTGCAGTCACGTTTGCTAAGGTGCAGCCCCTTGGAAGTTATCAAAGTCCCAGGCTGGGCTGGGCGCTAAGACTTCCTTGGCACTGTCCAGGGCACCTTGGCCCAGTGCAACTTGGCATGTGGCATCCAGGAGCCCGTTTCCTTAAAGGAGAAGCTGCTTTGGTAAACCCTCTTTCCCCGCGATGATGTCATTTTTTAGAGTCTGAGAGTGAACTGTCCAGGAGTAGTTGCAGCAAGTCCTAAAATGTTGTTTCATAAACACGAAACTCAAGAGATTCAGTGCTTTTGAAACCTTTCTCCTACTTGTCCTGGTTTACTAAGATCCTTTTTCTTCTTCCCTCTTTATGTATGATCTGCTGAGCTGAAAACTGACTTTTATTTAAACTAATTTTTTGGGGGGGGGGCTGCAGTTAATTTAATAATTGGAATTTCATCAGCTGCTTTATTTTTGAGATACTTATGCATTCTAGGTCATTTTTCCCCAAAGTTTAACTTTCAGGTGAAATATTTGTTTTACAGTAAAAATTGTGTAAGTCGAAGGCTTTTTTTTTTTTTTTTTTTTTTTTTTTTTTTTTTTTTTTTTTTTTTTTTTTTTTTTTTTTTTTTTTTTTTTTTTTTTTTTTTTTTTTTTTTTTTTTTTGGCGTGTGGACAGATTGTTGGCAGTTTCTCTGGGTTCATTGAATAGTGAATTACAGTTTGGCTAATTGAAAAGGCCAGCAGACAAAATTGATCATTGCGCTAGAATATTAGTAATTAATCCGAAGAAGACACAGGTATTCTTAGCAGGTTTTTGATCAGTTTAATGTTTTTGATCTTGCTCAGTATTTTAATGGGTGTTAAGGAAACATTTAAACATTTTAAAAGCTTTGTATTTTGAAGGCTACAATTAGGAAAGCATTTCCTCACTAAACTTTCCTTGTTTAAATCTTTGAGTCCAAAATTAAAACCCTGGAATCAAAGTCCATGACTGACACTTTCACTTAGTCCTTAAATTGTTTTAAAATTACATGAATTATATTGTAGATATTTCCTGTGTGTCAAATAGGCAACTAAGAAGAACAGTTCTTTTTTAGAGGAATTTGAGCGATTTGACTTTTTAAATCATTCATTTATATTTTGCAAGTTTATTCTATCAGAAACGTTAAATGTTTTAGTTCTTTCTTTTCCAAGAATGACATTCTATTATATTCTTTGACAGACTTCTATTAAATGAAGTATTTGAATATTTTAATTTACCATAGTACTTGTTTGCAAGTATGTATTTTATCAAAATGTTTTGATCATTACACTTTTCCAGGGTATAGCTATCAACTTATTCATTTGATTTATCTGACCTCTACCTTCAAGCTACATTTAACCTTGAGCTTCAATGAAAATTTTTTTTTTGTGGGGGCCACACCGGGTGACGCTCAGGAGTTACTCCTGGCTATTCGCTCAGAAGTCGCTCCTGGCAGGCACGGGGGACCATATGGGGAACCGGGGGATCGAACCACGGTCCGTCCTAGGTTAGCACAGGCACCTTACCTCCAGCGCCACCGCCCGGCCCCTTTAATGAGATTTTTAAAACTAGTCAGTTTTGTTTATTTACTATTTACATGCAAAATTCTTTGTGTACGACTGACTTTTTGCAAATTCCCCAAAAGAGGGCGTAGTTTTACTATAAGCTTTCAACATATCAAATTTTAGCAGTGAATTCAGGCAATCTCATCTTTAATTTTCAGTGATGTTATTTTCCCAAATTCTTTACCAGGAAATATTTTAGGGATGCGTTAAGTAGATAGTGTTTTATTTTACAACAGAAACCTAGTTTTCCATCCTATATTGATTAGCTCTCTTGTGAACCATCCTAGTTCATAGTTATCTGAAGGTGAAGAAGACTGTGAGGCCTCACGATTGGGAATAGAATCAACCTGGGTTTGTTGCCTTTAGGTAGCATATATAATACTGTGGGTGGAGCCAGTTAGCTGCCTTCCTGTCAGGATTTTCAAAGGCTTCTTCTTGAGTCAGACATTCTATTCAGCTGTATTAAAAAAGACAAACAAACACCTGCTTGTTAAATATTCATAGGTGTATATATGTATATACACATATGTTTTAGTTTCTTTCTTGAAATTGAAAATCATAATTCCATTTTCTATACTAATACTCTTCTAATAATTGAATAATTAAAAATGAATCCTTTTGTCACACCAGCAGGAAGTTCTTTATTTTTTATTTTTTTTTGTTTTTTTTTGGGGGGGCCACACCCAGTGATGCTCAGGGGTTACTCCTGGCTATGTGCTCAGAAGTCGCTCCTGGCTTGGGGGACCATATGGGAAACGGGGGGCTGGGGGGATCGAACCGCGGTCCGTCCTAGGCTAGCGCAGGCAAGGCAGGCACCTTACCTCCAGCGCCACCGCCGGCCCCCGAAGTTCTTTATTTTTATGGATGCTAGATAAATGAAACTCCAATGTCTGCCTTCTTAGGAAAATTTGGAAGTTATTGCCAGACAGACTTAATTTCCATTACCTTCCCAGTTTATTTTTTGAAAATTTAGTCCTTTCGATCCTTATGGAACAAATATATGGGTTTTCAAAGGAGATAGACTTTAAGTATCCATGTTCTTAGCTAAATTCCATTAATCAGTATTTACATGAAATCAGGTGTCCACCTAGTGTGAAAAAGTAGGGAACTACAAAATAACCTATGTTGGTATTCTAACATATGAACAAAGTTTGTCAAGGTTCTAGAAGTTTGTCAAATTTCTGTCAAACACTGGGAGACATGAGACATGGAACATGAGAACCTAAAAACGTCTCCTGTTCTATTTCATAACTTAAATAATTCTGTTCATCAAAGATCTTTTTTAATTCCTACCAGATGCCAGACATCTTGCTGGGAATTTAAGCATCAAAGTAAAAGATTATTGCCCTTTAGACACCAAACATAATTATAGTCTGACATGTTGAGATAAAGAAATATGGTAGAGATCCTACTTGGAGCATAGGGAAAAGGAATTTAACACAATCTGTGGGTTTAGGCAAAAGTAAATGGAGATGGCAGACTATGTTGAAATATAACAGGAGGAAAAGGCCGTTTAAAGAAAGGTAGGAAGGTGTTTCATTGCGAAAAGCACCAATGCTGTGAGGACAAAGTAAGACACTGAGCGTGGGAAGACAAAACCTAACTTTAAGAGCCTTTGTGGATCATGCTATAAAGACTAACACTTTGTTGGTACAGGGGAGCTAATAAAGAGATCAAAGCAGACAATTTAATTCTCTAGGTAGCTTCATTTGGTCTATAATAATTTTGTATGTGTGTAGTTCTGGGAACCAAAACGAAGCCAGGGCCTCACACATGCTTTCCCACTGACTGAGCCACATCCTCAGCTGAATATTCTGTTTTTATAAAACTTTTCTTTGATAATCTTTTTTTTTTAAATTAATATCTTTATTTAAACACTGTGATTGCAACACTCCCCCTTCACCAATGCAACATTCCCATCACCAATGTCCCAAATCTCCTTCCTCCTCACCCCACCCCCACCTGTAATCTAGACAGACTTTCTACTTCTTTCAGGAAATAGGTGAAAATTTGTTTTTGGTTTTTGGGCCACACCCGGTGACGCTCAGGGGTTACTCCTGGCTATGCGCTCAGAAGTCGCTCCTGGCTTGGGGGACTATATGGGAAACCGGGGGATTGAACCGTGGTCTGTCCTAGGCTAGCGCAGTCAAGGCAGGCACCTTACCTTCAGCACCACCGCCCGGCCCCAAAGATTTTATTTTTAATTAGACTTTTTTGGAAGGGGTCTTTTTAGGTAGGGACAGTCGATTTTATTGTTGATCTCATCACATTTGCTTTCTCCTAAGTCAGTGCCTTCAGATCATGCCTAACATTCCCTTGTGTTTTTTCCTTCAGTGGGTCCATATCTTCATTCTTACTGTACTTAGTATAAGGCAACAAAAAATAGTTGAAAATAGGTTTGAGATATTATAGTGCCAAGGAATAATGTGCAATTGAGAACTTAGTTGTATTTTGCCTTCTGATATCATACTACTTTTAATACTAGTTGTATAGTAGTAATTAAGAGTATTATTACTACTAGTAATAATATTTGTATCTATTATTGTATACCAGGTCATACCACACACAGGAGTACAAATTTACCTACCAAATAAAAGGCCTTTTAAGAGATTTCTACTTATCTAGATTAGAATGTTGCGAAATCAACTTAACTGGGCTGAGGCATATTGGTAGGTTGAAAGCAGTTATAGTTCTGTGAGTATGGTTAAAATACAAGAGAAAGTCTGGAGAATGTTTTTTGCAAGCAAAGAGAATTTGGTGGGAAACTTATGAAGTGCAATAAAAAGAGAAGACAAGAGGATTGACTGATAATCTTCATGTATCCAGGATGTTTGGGGAGGGTTTGGCGGACAAAGGTGCCATTCATGCTCCTTCCTCTGGGTGAAGAATTGGCCAAAAGGAAAAAGGCCATCTAGGCTGAGGCAGCTGGTAGTACAGTAAATAGAAGAAAATGCACTTTCAGGATGCTTGATGGGGACTTAAAGCTGTTTGTAGGGCTGTAAACCCCAAGTTATTTGAGTTGAGGGTTTGATCTTCAACAAAGGACCAGCTCTATGTTTTGAAACATGGCTTCTGTTGTAGCATTGTCAGTGCCAGGATGAAGTAGAACTACTCAATACATAAATAAAAGTTATTGGTAGAGATGTGAATTTTTAACATAGGTAACTTTTGGACACTTTTTTCAACTGTGTAGCCTGAAAAAATAGCAGCGCTGATAGTATACTTATCCATAGTGATATCCCACACAGGACATGTGAAGGAAAAGTTTGTTGGGTGAAAGATGAAACACAAACCAATGTCTAGTATTAAAAATTACTACTAAATAGCTTCATTCATGTGGCTCTATTATATCATCATTATTCAATATTTAAAATACCAGCTTTCCCCCCTAAAATAGATAGCAAATAATAGCCAGTACAGAACTTTTCAGCATATTTGGAGGTTTCCCTGGGTGAGTGAATTTTCACATGTATGATACATAATACAGGCATCTGTCTTAAATTTGCATGTTATTTATTATATGGAATCATAAATATAGCATTACTCCAGAAATTGCTAAGGGTTTTATTATTTTTTGCTATGCAGTATTAGACAAGGCAGCAATTCTTGCTTAGCATTTACCCAAAATACTTATACATAAGCATTTCTGCATAAGAAGTGACATATTATTTGGATAATGAACACCATCTGCTCTGTATAAATTCAGAGAAAGGCTTCAGGCCTTAAAAAACCTGAGAAATGAAATTCTTGAATTTTTGGCCAAGGAAACTCTTACTATGTAAAGAGATATATTTTGCTATTTTCAATGGGTAAGTTTCTGCGTTTAGGTCTAGTCATATATGTTCACAATCATTTCTTTTATCCAGAAGCATTCATTGGTTTTTGTCTATTACTAAAATACTATCTGCTTAGTGTAGGTAATTGGCACATGGGAAAATTGTGGCTCACCGTCAACAGTAACCCTATAGTTTTCATCGGTTTTCCCTATTTGCAATTATTGTAATTTTCCCACAAAATTATCAAACTATATGTAAGACTGTGTTTTCACATATTTTCACTTTTATCTGTATTAAAATATTCTTGGAAAGTATCATTTTTACTACATGTAATAGTCTAGCTATTTTAACAACTAATAGATTCATTTATTCAACAAATATTTTTCACTATTGTTAAATAATCCATCATTCACTATAGATCTTTGACTATATGCAAAACCAAATTGACTCCTTTGAAACTTGAGAACAGAAAATCCTTATTCATAATATATGTATGTATAGATATAATTTCTATAGACTAGACTATTTAGTGCATGGATCACTTTGTAGTTTATAAATATTACAACATGATATAACATTTTATATTCCAGAAACAGATTAAATGAACATCTTATAATCTAGGGCTTTACTGTATATGATTGAATTTGACTTTTGTTTTTATAGCTCCAAAGACTTAATTGACAGGTAGTTTTGTGAATATAGTTAAGTTTATATCTATGATACTGGCTTATGCCTTCACACAGTATGCAGGAATATAGAACAG
>PVKC010026223.1:0-16694 GCA_004027635.1 Crocidura indochinensis | reverse complement strand
TTGTGCTGGGCCTCACTGATTAGAAGAAATGCGAGTGCAGTGACAGTTTTGATAAGGTGGTGGTGTCTGGGCACCAGATGCTGAAATGCAGTGGAAGAACAAACTGTGGAGATTTAGTTTCCTCTGCGTGCATATGTGAAGGTGCAACAGGTCTAGGAGCATCTTCTCGTCTGTGAGCTGATCCTTATGAGGCTTACAGTAAAACATGTTTTGTGGCAGCTCCCTGAAATGCTGACAATGGCTCTGACTAGACCCTGGACTCAGGGATCCAACCAAGGCTGTAGAGGTGTGGTGGCTTATGGTGCCTTCTCAATGTGGATGGGTCCCTCTGCAGTGCAGAAGGATATTCTTTTGGAGGTGGGGACTCTGCTCCAGCAGTTTCTGAGAGGGCAGCAACATCAGGGCGCCTGCAGCTGAGATGCAGTTGTGGAAACAGGACACCAGAGTCAGCTATGGAGATGTGGTGGCATAGTGGCACCTTCTAAACCAGGGTTCTTTCTTCCTTCTAATGAATGCTTGCAGAGCTATTAAATTCCTTATTAACACTTTTGCAGTGTCCAGCAATTTTTGATAGATTATTTAATTCTCATTTGTTTTCAGGATTTTTTTTTACTTCCTCTGATTTTCTCTCTGACTGACCATTCAGTAATTAGCTGTATAGTTTGCAGATGTTAGAGTTATATCTCAGTTATTGTTTGTAATCAACTTTTCTTTTTAGTACAACATAGTCTGAAAAGATAGTTAAAATAATTTATTTCATCTTGCTTTTAAGAAGTTATGCTTTGTGGTCCAGCATGTGGTTTATCTTCATGTACGCATAACGTGCATTGGAGAGTAATGTGTACTCAGCTTTTCAGGGATTTAAAACCTTATATATGTGTGTTTCTGTGTGTATCTCTGTATGAGTACTTCTTATCATATCCCTGACCAACTAAACTCACTGATCACTTAGTATAAGTAAGAAATTGGTGAATATTAATGAAATTGAATATTTAGAATCAATTCCTGTCTTATAGATATTTTCTTATATCTCTCAATGTGGTTGTGATGGTCTTTTATTGGTTTTATGTGTATTTTATGTATTTTATGTGTATATGACTTTGTGTGTTTATATATAGGTTAAGAATCAGCAATTATTTGACTCTCAGACCTAATGCTACATCCCAGATCAAATCAAAAACACAGGACAATGAAATAACAGACATAGGGCATGAAATTCTGGAAAACTGGTAATTAATTTGCATGACAAAATAGACCCACAATGAGTGATCAATGTTCACCTCTTTAGAATTGTTTCAGCTCAAAAGATTCTTTTCTCCATTAATTTTTTAATAATGTAGCACCACAAATGACCACTATTTTTGTACATCTCACAGTATTGACTTTTGTTTTGTAAATATATTTGGTTATACTCACATCCCTTATGATACCATATGCGTAACATATGTATATGGTACTGAGACCATATGCATAGTTTTCTATTATATTTATGTATCTTTCATTTGGAGATTCAGTAAGATAGGAAACTCTGAAATAATTCTGGAATATGTCAATGTAGAGTTATGTTACAATATAATACAGACTATGCCATGGAAGAAATATACAATGATGCTATGTATAAAAATTTAGAAACTATAATGGAATTATATATATGCAGGCTTAACTTCATTATTCTTGGCTTTGAGAAATTATTCAAGCAAATATTTCAATTAAGATAAGAAACCTTATCTATGATAATTTTTCTTTGTTTCCAATCATTCTCAAATTTCTCTCACTTATGAAAACTTCAATTTTCTAACTTTTTCTCAATAGTACCTGCATTTTCTTTTATTTCTATATTCATGTTATTCTAAAAATATAATATCAGAGCATTTAAATATTATTTTATTCCCTTTTGATTATGATCCTTTTTTTCTTGTCCCAAATAGCTTTTTCATGTTCGACATTGAGAAATATTATTGCTAAAATGTGAAATCATCCCAGGGACCATATTTCCAAGTCTGGGTAGACACAAAGAATTTGTAAACAAAGCCAGTCAGGAAAGAACCATGGTGTCAGTCTCACTTCATGGATCCACTCCATGCACCAAAATAAACTGAACATTTTTATTGCAAACCAGGAGGGGGAGGGTCAAATAAGAAACAGGTAGATTTTTACAAGTCACAGTGCTTGGAGAAAAGAAAGAGTAAGTTGAGGAATGCTTTTGCCCAAGGCAAAAGCAGAGCATGAACTAACACTGTACTATTCGGTTTAGCAGAAGAATAGCTGAATACCTACATTTTATAGATATATCTTCAGTCTTGTTCAGATTATTCTGTTACCATGAGGCCTATATCTTGAATATGTTATAATTAGGATGTTTCCAAATGCCTGTTTTTTTAATACTAACCTAAGTCATATGATTTAAAAATACATCCTTCATGTAAAATACTTGATAGAAGATTATTAGCAAATATAATTTGGTTTGCATATCACTTTAATTCATGGAATTTTTATTACTATAAAATAGGGCCATTGTGCAGTATAAGAGACTGTATGTGATGCTTGTTTGTCTTCAATAGGAATGTTATAAATTCTATATACATTGTGTATTTGGATCCTCCCTACACCTTTCTGAAGACACATGTCAGCAATACAGTACATTTATCATAGAAGAAAAAGCATTAAGCTATCAAATGATAGCAAGTTAAAATGCATGTGCTTTGTTTATAGCTTTCTTTTTTCTAACAACTCTGATATTACTTTAAACTATACTACAAGAGTAAAGATATAATAATATGAACTGCTATTTTAGTGCTCACATTCTTTTCTCATTGTCCTTTCTCAAGCTCTAGGTGGTTTCTGGAGACAACACTAATTTTTTGTTGTTGTTGCTTTGTTTAGTTTTTGGATTACACCCGACAGAGCTCAGTGGTTACTCCTGACTCTACTGTCAGAAATTGCTCCTTGGAGGCTGTGGGGACTATATGGGATACTGGGAATAGAACCATCATCTTCTGCATGCAAGGCAAACACCCTACCTCCATGTCATCTCTCCAGCCCTAATTTTTTTTTTAAATTTACTTTATTTAGATTGATGTAAAGACTGATGGTTGATGGGAGTCACAACTGCAAACGATTTTCTCTCTGGCCCTTGTGCTTCTGCTCCAAGTGCCCTGGAGCTCCAGGCTAGGCATGTCTGGATAGGTCAGCTGTGGTCCTTGCCTTGCGATTTGCCTATACCCCCAAATGAAAAAGGGCTCATGAAAGGTCCTTGTTACTGCTGTTCTGGAAAATTCCAGACAGAAGGAAAGATGCAGCCACATAATGGGATTTCCTACCCCCAACATGTGGTGACCTTCTCTAATTTGGCTGTGAGCTTCTCCCTGAGGAGAGGCCTGTTTGAACACTTCTCAGAGGAAGCTCTACAGAGATGTGATGCTGGAGACATACCAGCACTTACTCAATGTAGGGTATTGCAGGGTGACTCCTGTGCTGATCTTTTGATTGGAAGGAGATCCCAAGGGAGGTTACAGTGTGGTTTGTATGCGGAAGTTCGGTTGTTTCTAGAGCCTGACTATTGAGATTAATGCTGCAATAGATATTGGTGTGAGGAAGGGATTTTTGTATTATATTCTTGTGTTTCTAGGGCATATCCCTAGGAGTGGAATAGTTGGGTCTAATGGGAGCTCAATTTCCAGTTTTTGGAGGAATCTCCATATCGCTTTCCATAGAGGTTGAACTAGACAGCATTCCCACCAGCAGTGATAAGAGTTCCTATCTCTCCACATCCCTGTCAGCACTGATTGTTCTTATTCTTTCTGATGTGTGCCAATCTCTGTGGTGTGAGATGGTATCTCATCGTTGTTTTAATTTGCATCTCCCTGATGATTAGTGATGAGGAACATTTTTCATGTGCCTTTTGGCCATTTGTATTTCTTTTTTTTATCAAAGTGTCTATTCATTTCTTCTTTCTATTTTTGATAGAATTAGATGTTTACTTGTTTCTTATGAAATATAATAAAAAGACATTTGTCATTGTAACCAGAGAGACATTACAGGAGGCAAAGTTCTTAGTATGTACCTAGGACCAGAATACAACTCTTTTTACCACTAGTCCCATTGAGCCTGTTAGGCAACCAGGAGTGATCCTTGAGTTTAGAACTTGAAGTAAGATATGTGTGATTACCCAAAAGACGAATATATAATTATAAATATGTATATATAAAAACAAGGAGACACCAGAGCCCAGAGAGATACCACAGTGGTGCTTACCTTGCAAGCAGTCGATCCAGGACCAAAGGTGGTTGGTTCGAATCCCGGTGTCCCATATGGTCCCTCGTGTCTGCCAGGAGCTATTTCTGAGCAGACAGCCAGGAGTAATCCCTGAGCACCGCCAGGTGTGGCCCAAAAAACAATAAATAAATAAATAAAAACCAGGAGACACCACTCATGTCAGATGTTTTCATAATTACTTGAATTAACATATGATTAGTGTTGTTCCCTGAACAATGTAGAAGTCACAGTGTGCATACTGATCTACTAATAGAAGGCATATCTAGATTAAGGAGAGGATTTTAAAGAGAGTAAAAGATTTATTTTTTTTTTGGTCACCCCCAGAAGTGTTCAGGGATTACTCCTGGATCCATGCTCAGAAATTGCTCCGGCAGGCACCGGGATTCGAACTGATGACCTTTAGCATGAAAGGCAAACGCCTTACCTCCATGCTATCTCCCGGGCCCCAGAGTAAAAGATTTTAAAGATTTTAAAGAGAGTGTGGGATGTCCAAAGGTGTAGAAAACCTACATGTAAATAGAAAGTCTACATCTCAAGAGAGAATATGTGAGCTTCATGTAACTGCAGGCACAATTTACATGGGCCCAAGGAGCACATGTGTATGTCTTCTTTGTTTGAAGTTGGTTTTAATAGTTTCTCCCAAAATGCTTCAAGCAAGTCTATCTACACAAGGGTCCATTTATAAGTTACTAGGATGATTGCCAAGTAAATGGTAAGGTTCAGCTGATCTTTGATGTCCTTTTTTGACTTTTGTTCCTGTTAGAGTTTCTTTTATCGGTTTCAGTATCCACAAAGTATATCCTGGATACCTTAGTACTTGTGATGAAAGAGAATTCTTTAAATTCCAATTCCTGGTTATATTATATACTGATGACTTTTATCATATAGCAGATTGCTTATCAATCTGCCTGCTTTAGTTCCACATAAACTTGTCTGTTTTTAAGTATAAATCAAAGCCTGTGATGGCAACCTGAATAAATTTTATTGCAGTTTATATCCTCAACTAATTGAAAAAACCCTGCTGTTCATATTCAGATATCAAAATTTCAATTAATTTCCACAAAACAACCCTTAATAGATGTCATGCTATTTCTATAATTGTGTTGAAATGTTACTCACAAGTACAAACCATTTTTGAAACTCCAAGTTCTTGTCCATCAGACACTCATGGTGATAGTTTCCTACCTCCCTCAAGTCTGTCCCTTGGCAGGTACAAGTAATTAATTTAATATTGTTTGTCACATGATAATGAAATTATTGAAACCAACATCAGTTAAAAAAATGTGTGGGTCCGGAGCAGTAAGATAGCAGCTGACTTAATTTGATCTACAGGTCTCAATATGGGCCCCTGACTCACACTAAAAGAGATTCCTTGAATCTGTACAACCAGGAGTAAGATCTGAGCACTTGAGGTTGTGACCCCACATAAATAAATAGAAAAATCTTCATACCTCACATTGGATTATGTCAATATTTTAAACATTGACTATTTTGATGTTGATTTTGTTTGTGAACCCTAAGTATCTTCTATAGTGATTTCATTTCTATTTGTTGAGTTACTACTGAGATGTCAGTATTGAAAAATTTGGAAATGTGCAGAAAGTGAGGACCTGTGAAACTGGGCTGATGAGATTGACAAAGTGGAGGCTGTGAATCATGGGTGTAGCTGCTGGGGCTTTTGGTATGGAGATGTGGGATGATGTGATGTGCCTTGACTCAAAAAAGAACCCAGAGATCTCAGCCCCCAAAGAGGAGTACCTGGGGTTTTTCTCAATCAGGTATATGTGCAGAAAGTAGTAGAAAAGCAGTGAAGTTAGGCCATCAGTAGGGTAGCAGTTGTGAGTACAGCTGATAGTGCTTCAGGAGGATAAGGGTGTTGCCCAATCCCCTCATAGTGATTTTCACTTCTCATTTAATATTTGTTAAATCCTGTACCCAAAGAAAATTGTATTATTTTTCCATGGTATTATTCTTTCACTTTTGAAATTTATACTGATATTTCATATGATTCTTCTGTACTATAAACCAGCAAATTACAACCATGATTCCCATTTATGTCACTAATAAGTCATGAAAGTAAAATTTATTTTCTCCAAAAAATACAAAAGAATGAAACTCTATTTGAGCTAACTAAAATATATGTGTATGTGTGGCACAAAATATTTAATCTTATAAAAGTAAAAACTCAAGAACACACAGTATTTATTTCTTTAAAACAATGGAAATTCTAGGGCTACTTTTCCCAGTGTTTTTCTGACCATATCTCACTTCCAAACTTTATTTCTTTTTGTATCCTGCTCCATTCTACTGGTCAACTCCTCATAACACGCTGAGAATACCTCATTTACAGAATTTTAATTGTGGTATTTTGGTATATTCTGGTCACTCAAGAAAGTACTTCAGCTGAGAAATACTGTTAAGGGTATATGAAAATATATCTAGAATAATGTATATGCTTTTATATTTGTTGGTGGAATTTTTTTATATATGCCTTACCAATTTATAATAATCCCCAGTTTGAAGGAATATAAATTAAGTTATTCCACCAATATATAAATTTATTATTTTAGCACATGATGACTTGACTATTATGAATGAACAATTTTTAGGTGTTTGACATTCCATTCCTTTCTGTAATTCTTTTATATTAAAAATGTCTATTCAGTGTGAGATAAATGTGGCAAACTAAAAATTCAAGAAAGCTTTGAATGTTGATAAATGACTAATATTCTAAATTAGGAAAATCATATAGCCTAATAGAACTAACATTCTGGTGTCTGCTTTATCCATGGTGCACAAGCCATGACTGTTTGGCCTCCAACCCCTATTCAGGTGACCATATATAGTTCTGGGGATTGAACTAATAAGGTTGCATGCAAAATTAAATGCTTTCACCTCTTCATTACCTCTCTCACCTATCAATAAAGTTCTGAATGGTTTTATTTGTTGTTGTTGTTGTTGTTGTTATTTGGACCACACCCAGTGATGCTTATGGCTATGACCTCAGAAATTGCTTCTGGCTTGGGGAACCATAAGGGATGCCTGGGATCAAACCAAGTTCCATCCTGGATCAACCAAATGCAAAGCAAACGCCATACTGCCGAGCTATCGCTCCAGCCCCTAAAGTTCTGAATTTTAAGTTAAAACACAATTCTCAATGCTTCTATCATAATCAGGTACTGTCCAAATTGGTAAAATTAAATTATGGAAGCAAATAATCTACACATGCACATATGTATGTAGAGATAAATATATGTAGTAATTGATAGAGGCATATAACCTAAATAAAAAGTGCTAGTAAAATCTTATCTAGATTTTTCTTACCTAAAAAACTAGGTCATATATATGTAGTTATAGAAAAAATATTATAGAACTTTTAATTATTGATTTTTAAATATATTTCAATATTTCCTAATTTTATCTTTCTTTTTGTTTTATTGTTAGACACCAGGATTTACAGAACTGTTTACACTAGATTTTCAAGCATACAGTGTTCCCTGTTTCAAATTTGTTTTGGATTTTTTTTCTTTTTTTGGTTTTTGGGTCACACCCGGAAGCGCTCAGGAGTTGCTCCTGACTCTACGCTCAGAAATCGCTCCTGGCAGGCTCTGGGGACCATGTGGGATCCAGTGATTCGAACCACTGTCCGTTTGTATGCAAGGCGAACGCCTTACCTCCATGATATTTCTCTGGCCCCTATTTTGGCTTTTTTTCTACTAAAACCAGAGTTTTATTCTTTATATCATAATAATTTCACAAAATACTTCCATGGGAAAACACATATTATAGATATTCCTCTATGTTTTCTAACCTTTGCAAACATTCAAATAATCATTTTGTTTGTTTTTGTTTTGGGGCCACACCCGGTGATGCTCAGGAGTTACTCCTGGCTATGTGCTCAGAAAGTGCTTTTAGCTTGACCATATGAGACCATATGGGATGCCAGGGGATTGAATTGCTGTTGGTCCTAGGCTAGTGCACTCAACACAGATGTCTTACCACTTGTGCCACCACTCAGGCCCCACTTAAATAATTCTTAAAGTATCCCAATTATAACAAATATTTCTGTCATATTCATGTAACATAAATGTTGTAGAATAAGTGATTTATAGAAAAGAGGAAGGTAGCATAAGTTAAATGTATTTTACTATATAATTAATTACCTTGATGTAGCAATATTGGCAAATATATTTTTATAGATACCCTATGTACTTGTCTAGAAAGTAAAAAATTATAGCAAAATACTAAAAAAATGCAACAATTTTCACTTCTGCTAGGAAAGGCAAATCTAATTTTGCCAATCTTGGTGATTGTTTTGTTGCTATACATACAATATAATATTTTGTTGTAATTTTAAGAATTCTTTTAAATTAGTATCTATAATTAGGCCAAGTGAATTATTTTTCGAATAACCCCAATATTTACTGTGCCAGTGCAGGAGGGGAAAAAAGGGGCAAAAAGCACAAAACATTTTTTCTTTATATATTATTATTTTTTATCTTCATTTTGTATTATTATTATTATTTTTTGGGGGGTTTGGGCCACACCCGGTGACGCTCAGGGGTTACTCCTGGCTATTCGCTCAGAAGTCGCTCCTGGCAGGCACGGGAAACCATATGGGGAACCGGGGGATAGAACCCCTGTCTGTCCTAGGTTAGCGCAGGCACCTTATCTCCAGCGCCACTGCCCGGCCCCCCTATTTTTTCTTATTTTTATTTACCTACTAGTTTTTGTCAATTTTTTTGTTTTGGAGTGGGTATTGAAGTTGCTGTCCCCATTTATGGTTATATATTTTTTTCTTCTTTTCGTTTCTTTCTTTATGTGCTCTTCCATATTCTTTAACTCAAGACCATGACTTTTATTGTGGTGCCTATCTTTATCGCTGGAGTGCTCACTAGATATTTGACACTTCTTTTTGTACTGTTGGGGTGTTTCACCTTCTTTTTCTCCTTAGTCTCTCAAACCTACGATAAGAGCCTCTAAAAGGATTCCGCCCATTTTTGACTTTTGCCCCAGTTTACTACTTTTCTTCAAACAAAACCACATAACTTGAACTATCTAGTCCTGTCTCCCAGTTAGAGGGGGGAACAAGGGAGGCACCAAGACCAAGACTACTAGGTAGTAAGCTGGGTACAGAGGGGACTACATATACTATCAGACCCCCTCCCGCCGCCCGCGGGGGCGGGAGGGAGGAGGATATGGGAGGTAGGACCAACATGGAGGTGTGGGGAGGACAAATTAGTGATGGGAACTCCCTTGATTTTATGTAAATATGCACCTATAATATTACTGTCAGCAATATGTAAGCCAATACAATCAAAATAAAAGCTATATTAAAAAATAAAATAAATCCAAAAACCAAAAAAAATAATAAAAAAATTAGTATCAATGGACCCCATTTCAAAAATACATTTATAAGCTTTGCTTATTTCTGGTGTTTGGATAGTAGAGAATATTTCTGCTAGGCTAATTTTTTAATGAATAATTTTAATTAAATTACCATGAGATCATTATAAAGTTGTTCATAATTAATTTCAGTCATGGTAAGTAGTTTGCTTTTTATCAGTTTGACACTATTTTTATTAAAATGTATCTATAGTAATCTCTAAAATCAAATAATGGTCAGAAAATTATTCATGAATGTATATAATAACTATACAGATTTCAACTCTAATTTTTCAACTCTAATATCTAACTCAAATTACCTAAATAATGTATTTTTGGTAAATATATATTAGTTATGTAATATTCTCAGATATATCCTAGATAATATTTCATGTACACTAGAACTGAATGTATATTCGTTAGGGGAAATGGTGAACACTGATATATCCCAAAATCCCCTGATGTTTGATCTGGTCAACTGCTTTTCTGTTTCAATTTATATGATTCTATGATTTTTATATTTCCTTTTACTTATGTGGTGTATGATGTATGATTTGTGTATATTAAGCTATCCTTGCATCTGTGGCATGAAACCCATTTGGTTGTGATTTAAATTTTTATTGCTTTATTTAAGCACTATGGTTAAATAAAGAATAGTCATAGTTTTTAGTCATACAATGTGTACCACTCTTCACCAGTACACCTTTCCTAAAACCAATGTCCCCTAACTCCCTCCCATACCCTTCACCCCAACTGTGTCTCTAGTGCAGGCATTTTGCTTCTCTCTCCCTACCTCTCTCCCCTCTCTCCTCCCTCTCTCTCTCCTCTCTCTCCTCTCTCTCTATTTTTTAATAATATTTTATTTAAACAACTTGGTTAGAAACATGATTGTGGTTGGGTTTCAGTCATATAAGAGAACAACCCCCCATCACCAGTGAAATATTCCTACCACCAATGTCCCAAATATCCCTCGTCCCCACCCTGCCCCCACCTGTATTCTAGATAGGATTTCGATTTTCATCATACATTCTCATTGTTAGGATAGTTGGCAATGTAGTTATTTCTCTAACTAAACTCATCACTCATTGTGGTGAGGTTCATGAAGTGGGCTGTAATTTCCAGTCCTTCCTCTCTTTTGTCTCTGAAAATTATTGCAAGAATGTCTTTCATTTTTTTCAAAACCATAGATGAGTGAGATAATTCTGAGTCTTTCTCTCTCGGACTTATTTCACTCAGCATAATAGATTCCATGTACATCCATGTATAGGAAAATTTCAAGACTTCATATCTCCTGATGGCTGCATAATACTCCATTGTGTATATGTACCACAGTTTCTTTAGTCATTCATCTATTGAAGGGCATCTTGGTTGTTTCCAGTGTCTTGCTATGCTAAATAGTGCTGCAATTAATATAGATGTAAGGGATTTTTGGATTGTATTTTTTCTCTCTTTCTCTTTCTTTGTCTCTCCTCTTTCTCACTCACTCACTCTCTCAGATCTAGCTTGAAATATTGTTAATTTTTCTTATATTCCAAATGAGTAAGATTACTTTATGATTTTATGTCTATTCTATTCACTTTGTCTCATTTAACTCAGCATAATAATCTACATGTCCAACCATGTATAATCAAAATTCTTGACTGTTGAAGTTTATTGCTTCGTATGAATTTCAGGAGTGATACATAAACATTTTGAAAGATGTCACTGGTATTCTGATGGGAATTGAATTAAATTTGCACAATGTTTTAAAAGCATTGCATTTTATTGATTGTGATCTTTGCATTCATGAGCTTAGTATATATTTACATCTCCTCATATTCTCTTCAATGTCTTGAAGCAGATTTTTATAGTTTTCTCATATTGGCCTTTTACCTCTTGGCTAATTTGACTCCAGGGCACTTGATTTTCCAAGAAACAACTGTAAATGGGATTATATCCTAATATTTTTCTACACTTTTATTATTATGTATAGAAAAGCCATGGATTTTTTGTTAAATATTTTGTAGCCTACCACTCTACTATACAAGTATTGTTTCTAGAGATATTTTTGTAGAGTCTTGAAAATTTTCTAGAAACAGTATCATGTTATCTGCAGAGATTCACTTCTTTCTATGTGGATGCCCTTGATATATTACTTTGGCTAGTACTATGGCAAGAACTTTCAGTATAATAGTTAATAGAATTGGTGAGAGGAGACAATCTTGCCTTGTGCCAAATCTTAGAAGAAAGGTTTTAGTTTTTCTTACTGAGTATAATGTCTAGAATGAGTTTCTAATAAATATTTTTGACAATATTTAGTCTCTTTAATTCACATCTTGTTCAGAGTTTACATTATGAGTTTCTGCTGAACCTTGTGAAATGTTCTTTCAGCTTCTATCAATATGGACAAACGTTTTCTTGATATGGTATATTATATTGATTGTCTTGTATATGTTAAACTATCCTTGTATCCTAGGGATGAATCCAATTTGGTCCTAGTGTTAAACTTTCTAGATATGCCCTTGTATTCTATTTGATATTAGTTGTTGAAGATTTTTGCACCTTTGTTTATCAATAATATGAACCTATAATTTTTTTTGTTGTGTTAGGCTGATTTTGATATCAGGTTGATATGGGCTTAATAGATTTTTTTTGTGTGTTTTTGTTTCTTCAAGTTCCTGGAAGAGTTTGAAAAGATTGGTAGTAAATTCTCTTTAAGTGTTTTAATGAATTCATTAGTGAAACCATCTGGTCCTGGGCTTTTGTTTTTTGGAAGCCTTTTATTTACTATTTCAAGTTTCTCAATTGTGTTGATTCTGTTTAGGTATTTCAGTTCATCTTTGCTCAAACGTGGAAGGTTCTAGGAGTTCAAATTTTTTTTTTCTTCTCAGCTCTGTTGTTTTTGGCATAAAGAATCTCAAAATAATCTCTGATTATCTTTTTAATTTCTGTATGTCTGTAGTAATTTCTCCCTTTTAATTTCTGATTCTGTTTAATCAAGTTTCTCTTTCTTCCTTTTTTGTTAATCTTGCTAATTGTTTATCAATATATTATTTTAGAAAATCTACCCTTGCTCTCATTTATCTTTTGTAACATTTTTGGGTGTCTAGTCCATTATTTTCTGCTCTAACTTTCTTATTCCCTTCCATCTGCCTACTTTTGACTCAGTTTGTTTCTTTTAATCCATTTTCTTGTGCAGTACCATTAAATTATTTATGTAGGTTTTCTCTTTCTTCCTGATGAATGCTTGCAAAGCTACAATTTTCCCTCTTAGTACTGCTTTACTTGTGTCTCACATATTCTGATAATACTAGCAGTGGTTTCCTTAGCGTAGTGGTTATCATGTCTGTCTCACAAATGCTGATAATTGATCTTTTTATTCTCGTTTATTTCCATGGAGCTTTAATTTTACACTTGATATAATCTCTAACTGGTTCTTCTGTAGTTATCTGCTTAAATATCAACTGTCAAAGTTATTTTATGTCTGTTTGTATTTCACTTCTATTTTATTTCACATGGTCTGAGAAGAGAGTAGAAACCATTTTTAGCTTCATGAATTTATAGAGGTATATATTTTGTCCCTGCATATGATCTATTTAGAATATCTCATGTATATTAGGGAATATGTGTATCCATTTTTGTGGGGATGAAGAATCACTCTTCCATTTCTTGTTTAAGAGCCAGTATATCTTTTTTTAAGTTTTAGTCTGGTTGACCTATCAAGGAGTGACTAGATCGTGTTGAAGTTTCCCAATATTAATATTTTGTTATTGAAAGCTTCCTTCAAATCTGTCAGAAATCGTTTTAAGTATATTATGGGCATCATTGAATTTGTATATATTTAAGAGTGTGAATTCTTTTTGGGGTAAACATCTCTGATTATTCAGGCTTGACTCTTTTTGGACAATAGAGACAGCATGGAGTTAAGGCGTTTGCCTTTCATGCAGAAGGATGGTGGTTTGAATCCTGGTATCCCATTAGGTCTCCTGTGCCTGCCAGGAGTGATTTCTGAGCATAGAGCCAGGAATAACCTCTGAGCACTTCCAGGTGTGACCCAAAAACAAAACAAAACAAAAAGTAAAACTTGACTATTTTGTCACTTATAAACTGTCTTAAGCCTAAAAGTTGCCTGTATTGTCTAATATTTGTAAGGCCACCCCAGATTATAAAGGGATTTATTTGCTTGAATTATTGTCCTACAACCTTTGATTTTAAGTCTATGTTTGCTCTGAATATTTACATGTGTTTCTTCCAGGCAGCTAATTGTTGGATTCAATTTTATAAATCATTGTGTCCATTCTGTGCATTTTAATTAGTGTATTTAGTTCATTGACATTGAGAGAAATAATTTTCATGGTTTTAGTGTTATATTTTGGTTGGAGTTTGGTGTGATTTTTTGGGGTATGCCTTGGCTTAAAGTATGCAATTCTTTTAATTGAATTTGAATGATCTGATTTTGATTTACAGAGATTCTGAGCTGTTGTTTCTCTGTGAATCTTTGTCCTCTTCCTTCAATCATGAATATAATTCAGGATGGGTGAAAAATTCTTGGTGAAGCATTCGTTTATTGATTTTATAATGTATTTATTTAAAAACTGAAAAAATAACATGATTGTAGTTGGGTTTTGGTCATACAAAGAACACCCTCCTTCATCAGTGTAGCAAGTCAGCCCCTGAAGAGAGGTTCACTGATTGAGGGATGGAGAATGAGGTCATTCCCTTCCAGCTCGGAGAACACATCTGCCACCCTGCTCAACTAGCGGTTCTGAGGTGAATGCGGCGGGAAGAAAGCCAAAAGGCAGTCAGGCATCCGAAGAAAATAGCTCTTTTCCTTGAAGAGGCCGAAGCCCCAAAAGACCTAGGAATAGGTCAGGAAGAAAAAAGCTTTCCGCCTTCCACAGATGCTTGCTTTTTATGCCCCCGAATCAGGTACCATCCAATGGTGGAAGAAGAATCAGGTACCACCCTACGGTGGGGGCAGAATGCCAGGTCACACCCTATGGTAGGGCACAATCACAGATCAGGGTAGGGTCAGTAACATAATAATGTTTATATACACAATAATCAGTGCAACATTCCCACCACCAATGTCCCTGATCTCCCTCCTTCCCAAAGTCTTGCCTGTACTGAAGACACACATTCTATTTTCTCACTCATTAGCATTGTTAAGGTAGTTGTTAGAGTAGATATTTTTCTAACTGCATCCACCATTCTTTGTGGTGAGCTTCATATCATGAGTTCTGACTCTCATCTCTGGGCATTATAGCAATAATATCTCTTATATTTCTAAAAATCCATAGATCAGTGACATTATTCTGTGTCTTTACCTCTAGATTTTTTCACTCAGCATAATCATTTCTATACACTTCTCTGTATAGGAAAAATTCATGACTTCATCTCTCCTGACAGCTGCATAATATTCCATTGTGTATATATACCACAGTGTTTTTTCCCATTCATTTGTTGAAGGGCATCTTGGTTGTTTCCAGAGTCTGGATATTGTAAATAGCTCTGCAAAGAATATAGGTGTGAGGAAGGAATTCTTGTATTGTGTTTTTGTGTTCCTAGGGTATATTACTATGAGTGGTATAACTGGATCATATTGGAGATCAATTTCAAGTTTTTTGAGAAATCACCACAAAGAAGATTGTTTTCCATAAAGGGAGGAATAGACCACATCCAACCAGCAGTGAATGAGAATTCTTTTTCCCCAAATCCTTGCCAGTACTGATTGTTCTTGTTCTTTGTGATGTATATTAGTCTCTGTGGTGTGAGATGGTATCTAATCATTGTTTTGATTTGCATCTTTTTGATGATTAGTGATGTAGAGCATTTTTTACCATGTGCCTTTTGGATATTTATATTTCTTCTTTGAAGAAGTGTCTGTTCATTTCTTCTCCCTATTTTTTATGTGGTTATATGCTTTTACATTGCTAAGTTCTGTCAGTAACTTGTATATCTTAGATAACTAGCCTCTTGTCAGATGACTATTGGGGGAATAGTTTCTCTGACTATTTGGATGGCTTTTGTATCCTTCGAGGTGCAGAAGCTTCTAAGGTTAAGGTTATAGTCCAATCTGTTTACTTCTGCTTCCACTTGTTTGGAGAGTTCTGTTTCCTCCTTAAAGATGCCTTAGTCTCAATGTCGTGGAGTGTTTTACCTACATGTTGTTCTATAAACCTTATGGTTTGGGGTTTGAAATCTAAGTCTTTAATCCATTTGGATTTGACCTTTGTGCATGGTATTAGATAGAGGTCTCAGTTCATTTTTTTTTTTTACAAGTGATTGAGGAGTAGTGTCAACACCACTTGTTGAAGAGGCTTTCCTTGCTCCATTTTATTTTCTATTCTTTTAGCAAAGATTAATTAATATGTCTGTGGAATATTCTTTGTTGAGAATATTCAAGTTGATTCCAATGATTAGAGGATCTTGTCTTTATTTTAATACCATGCTGTATGAAATATCATAGCTTTGTAATAAAATTTAAATTTGGGAAAAGTGATGTCCTCCATATTCCTTATCCCAGGGGTTGCTCTAGATATTCACAGGTGTTTATATTTCAAATTAATTTCATTAGTTTTTGATTCACTTCTTTGAAAATGTCATGTGTATCCTTAGAGGTATTGCATTAAATCTGCACAGTGCTTTGGGAAATATTGATAATTTAATGATGTTAATCCTCCCAATCCATGAGCAGGGTATATATCTCTATTTCCTTTGTCTTATTTTATTTCTCGAAGCAGAGTTTTGTAGTTTTCTTTGTATACATTCTTCACAACTTTATTTAATATGAATACAAGTTATTTGAATTTATATCATATTAACATGAATGTTTTGTTAATGCTCATTACTTCTTTATTATTATAAGTATATAAAAAGGCCATTGATTTTTGTGTGTTAATTTTGTGGCCTTCCACTTTGCTTGATGAATCCTGTTTCTAGAAGCTTTTTTGTAGAGTCGTTAGGGTTTTATAAATATAGTATCATGTCATATTCAAAAGCGAGAACTTGACTTCTTCCTTTTATATCTGGATGCCCTTATATCTTTTTCTTGC
>PVKC010026222.1:0-16197 GCA_004027635.1 Crocidura indochinensis | reverse complement strand
AAAAAAAAAAAAAAAAAAATAGAATTAGGAAATTGGGAAAGAAATTCCACTTCCCTTTCTCATTTTGATCTTGAAAGTCTTCCGTACTGTCTTCATGCTTCTTTCAGTTTACCTCTGTTTTGTTTTTGAAGGAAGTACTCCCAAGAAACTTTGGGAGCCCCAGAGTTTCCTCCAAGCAACTTTTGGCTCACCAGGGTTGGAGTTCCTTCGATGCAGTGTTACTCTGGGTTTGTGGTACTACCAGATATTACCCAGGCCACCCTTGAAATGCTTAGAAGCTCTACTTCAACCATGTTGGAGAAGCATTGGAGGGAGGGATCACACCAAGTCAGTTGAGTGTAAAAGTACTTCCCTTTTTTAAAAAAATGTTTATTTAAGCACAATGTTACAAACATGTTCATAATTGGGTTTTGACCATAAAATGCACATAACCCCTTCACCAGTGCTACTTTCCTATCTCCAATGTCCCCCCAAAATTAGTGCAGGTGACTTAGTTGCATCTTTATTATCTTCTGCAGCAGACAAAATAATCCATTGTTAATATAAAACACCAAGCCATAATATGAATGATCTGGAAAAAATAATGAGGTGACCTTATGATTTCTGGCATTTTTATAGTTGGACATAGTTTTGAGTCCCATGGTGCAATTATTTGGAAATGTTCATCCCTTAAGATTTATGCATTTGACTATATTAACATAATGTCTTAGTATACAATTATTATTATCTCCTAAGTGCTATGTTCTCATGATTATAATTCACTTGAAATTTTAATGCATTAATTGATATATAGGTCTTGGACATATAAAATAAAGTTGTTTATAGAGGAGATGACTAGGCAATTCTTTCAACATTTTCTTTCCAAAAGATTCATAGTTCAATGAAGAGAAATAGCAAGGAAGAATTGAAAAAATTAAATTTTTAGGGCTGAAGTGTAGGACACAAGTTCACTTTAAGTTGTTAGCTTGCTCTTGGGATTATCATAACATATGAAAATCATCTTTTTTATTTATCCTGCTGCTGGCTAAGTTTATATGTTCCAGTGCCATGGAATAAAACTGAGAAAACTTATGATTTTGCCACACCTATATTTGGTAATAACTTAAAAACAATCTTACTTGTTAGGGTGTTTTTCCCCCTACATATATACGTTCCAAAATAATATTATTTGCCTTAAAAGTGAAAGTGTGAAGCAAAGCTGGGGGAGTGTATAGCAACTTTGAAATTATTGAACAGGGAACAGAATTGAGAATATTGCTATAAATTTGGTTTTTCTATTCAGGTTGTTTTTTTGTTTTGTTTTGTTTTTGGGTTGGCAAGAGGGAGGAGGAATTCAAAAGGTAATAATATGCTGACCACAGAACAACATACATGGGAGTGAACACAGAACCTTTAGTGGTATCTGTGATCTTGGATGTTCTCATAGCCAAATGGGATTTAGGAAGTAAAGGCATTGTGGAATCATGAATAGGAGACAGAGAGAGTTTTCATTCATTTTCAATCTCAAAAAATTTACCTTCATCTCTTCCCACCAATGCTACCTCTCTGCACATGCAGTCTAGCCACTGAAGGAGCTCTTGTGATTCAGAAATGCCTTTGTGATTGCTGAGTGAAAATGTGACTAAGGTCCCACTTACAGTTCACGACCAAGGAATTAGCTTTGGTTGCTGTTTCCTGTGATTACCTGTGAGGCCTGCTTCAAGAGAAGAACCCTGATGCACAGAGCCATAGCAAGACTTTCTGCTTCTCTTAAGAAAACTCTTCTGATCTTGATAATCTTTTATTTTCCTCTTATTGTGTCTGACCATATTTTCCTACATAGTTATATCCCATACTTATATTATATTATATCCTTCATTTAGAACTAGGGTTTTGCTGAGGCTTATGAGTAAAGGTTATTCTTTGTGCCTACCAGATAGTTCAGCTGCAATTTTGAAGTACATGGTACTTTCTTCCCTATAAAATCACTAAAACTCAGTCAGGCAATTATTATTTCTACTTTACAGTTGAGATAGCCACACAGGCAAGTTGGATAATTTAGAGAGTTGCAGAGCTTACAGAGAGGGAGAATCAAGGTTTTAGCTTAGATGGTCTGTGGCCAAGTCTGTTCCTTTCACTGCAGTCTGCAGTTTCTCATCATGTCTAAAGTAATCATGAGAAGTATGCTTGGCAAGGGGTCTTGAAACACTGAGAATAAAATGACAAGAACAGCTGTCCATGATCTATTTAAGACAAGGAATGGAAAATCCTGTGAAAATTGACCAGGGTTGAGGTAAGAGCTCAGCAAGCCAGAAGGGTTCCTTGGTGGCCAAATGGTCAGAAATGCAGCAGCTCAGGAATGGCCTTTCTGATCTCAGGAACATGATATGTGTCCTCACCAGCTGCTCCCTTGCCCCAGCTCCAGCCCCAGGAGATGGCTTAGACAGAAGCGAGGACAGGCCTGGTTTGGCTGGTTGCAGCAGTATTGAGAATTCTGCAGTGCCCAGTAAGAATTCAAGCAAGTGGGTGACTAAGGGAATATAGACACCCAAGTTTTCCAGATAAGAGTACAAACTGGGGTGATAGAGGATGCATTGTCAGGGGCATGTTTTCTAACAGGTAAGCATCTTTGAGTCCAGATTTTTCCAGCATGTTCACTTCTCAACTATCAGGTGTAAAGGTTGATATGGAACTGATTTATCTTTGGATGTACATCTTTATCACATTCAATCCTCCCAAGATAAAACATCAAAACATTCTTGTAGGGGCAGCAAGGGAGATTTTTCTCTTGTATCTATAATTATTGAGTTGATAGAATTATCTTGAACAACTGTTTTGTGTGTTTATCTGCTTTTCTGTAGGCATCTAGTTTCTTGACCTAGGTTATTTCTGGGAGCTATAACTATCCAACTAAAAGGAAAAAAGTGCAAAATTGAATTCTGGAATGCATAGGGCGTGGAAACTTCATAGTCTCTCTATGTCTTATATTCACTCATCATGGCAAACCTGAGTTAAAATAATATTGCATAAGGAATCCTCCACACATATCCGATTTCTCTGTTTATCATTTCTATTATCCCTTCCTCTTGACTTTCAATACCAGTGAAACTTGGGAACTAAAATATAGGAATAAAATAATGTGGATGCACTGTAGGCCATGTGTGCTAAAAGCTCCAGATATGCCAGACATGACTAAATGCATTTGAGATTCATAGTCCCACTTTTTTATGTTTGGTCCCTGAGAGTAATAAAAAATCATCTCTAGGATCCTAAGGTGGAAGATGAATGTGAAAAGCCAGGATAGTTTCATGCTTTGTATCTTCATCATAGCCCATAGCTTCTTTTCACACACCTATTTGGGGATCTGTTTGGTTTGAATCTATGTAATCTATTGAAACATCTAGCATCTTGAGTCAACAATTTTGTATGCTTCATGCACCAGAAACTCTCACTTGGTTTCCTATGTAACTTTCCAAGTTCCACTTACTTCTTAGCCTACATATAGGTATCTGTGAGAATACTACAAAGGCAGACCATGATGTCATTGGTTACACCTTAAAGGGAATAAGGAAGAACTAAATGATGGAGTGGGAGAAAGGAGTATTAAAATCTTGGTGACACAGCCACCTTTATGAAACTGTGAAAACGAAGCAGACACTGCCTTTTCTGATCCTGTGTGAAGAGCACTTGGGAGAGACAATTCCACTGTTACAATGAACCTGAAGTCCTTGGATACTTTTTTCTAGGTCCTAGTCTCCCTTAATGAAGCCAGAGTGTTAGCTGAATTAGCAGAGTTAGCAGACTTCTGGGGGCATGGAATTGCAAGGTAAATCTGATGAAATACATAAGCTCAGAAACCAAGAACAGTTGAATAGGTGTATGTCACAGGAGCCTGATTTGGCAAGTGCTCCAGCAAGACCAGTACAATAAGAGTTCAAAATAATTAAGCCTAGTCTTGGCTTCTACTGAAAATTCCCGCAACAATGCATATAACAGAATATAAACACGACCACCCTTTCAAATTCCTTAGTTCCAGTTACCAGTATTCAACTGCAGTCCAAAAATATCAATACAAAGATATCTTTTCAGAGGCAGTATTGACATAATTTTTGTTACACTTACACTGCTATAGAAACTCTTGTTTAGTATTGTTGTTGCCAGACTTATACAGTGTCTAATTTTTAAACTACACATTAATTATAGGCACAAACACATACGGGGAAATGGAGCAAGGACATTTTCTTCAACAAGCATTGTTGAGACAACTGGTCAGCCACATGCAAAAAAAGTGAACTCAGACCTTCATCTAACACCATGCACAAAGGCCAAATCAGAATGGATTAAAGACCTTGATATCAGGTAGACAGAAGAAAATGTATGCCAGGGGTCTCAAACTCAATTTACTTGCAGGCCACAGGAGGCAAAGTCAGGGTGATCCTTGAGTGCAAAGTCAGTAGTAAGCCTTGAATACTGAGGGATGTGACCCAAACAAACAAAGCAAAACAAAACAAAAAAAGATTCCTCAAGGGCAGGGCCACAAAATGTTGTACGGAAGGCTTTTTGCGTCCCACAGGCCGCAAGTTTGAGACCCCTGCGACCCCCTCACGACTTTGAGACATCTTCAAGGAGTGTAAAATCACCTCTTGCACCGTACTTCCAACCCCAGGTAAGCGACTCTGAAGCCGGGTCACGCATGAAATAATCCAAACCGGTCTGAGGATGAAACATATGTAGTCTGGAAATCTATCTTGTAACAAGAGTGAGTAACCTGCCAGAACAGTCGTTTTTATTGAGTACAGAGACTACTCCAAGTGGAGTAGCAAGAAAAGACAGATAGCTCAGGCTAGCCTGATGCAGGATTACATGTAAGACAATCTCTATTTTGGAGTAAAAATCAATTTGTAAACAAATAGATATAAAGGAATCACTTATAATCTTTGTTTTGGGTGAAACCAAGTTGTAAATAAACAGATACAAAGAAATCAGGGATGATCTTTGTTTTGGGTAAAATAAGGTGTAATCTAACAAAGGAGGAAATACCACTGTCCAAACAAGTGGAAGCAGAAATAAACAAATTGGACTACATTAAACTGAGAATCTTCTGCACTTCATAGGAAACAGTGATTAGGATACAAAGGCCACCCACAGAATGGGAGAAAATATTTATCCAATACCCATCAGATAATTTATCCAATACCCATCAAATAAGGGGCTAATACCTAAGATATACAACGTACTGACAGAACTGAACAAGAAAAAATCTAACCCTATCAAAAAATGGGGAGAAGAAATGAACAAACATTTCCTCAAAGAGAAAATACAAACAGTCAAAAGACACATGAAAAAAAGCTCCACATCACTAATTATCAGAGACATGGAAATCAAAACAGCAATGAGATATCATCTCATGCCACAGAGACTGGCACACATCACAAAGAACAAAAGCAACCAGTGCTGTCATGGAAGTGAGGAGAAAGGAACTTTCATTCACTGCTTGTGGGAATGCCTTGCAGTCTAGCCTTTCAGGAGCGTAACATGGATATTCCTCAAAAAATAATGGAAATTGAGCTCCCATCTGGTGCCCCAATACCACTCGTAGGGATATACCCTAGGAACACAAAAACACATCATGCCTCTGTTTATTGCAGATAGCCAGAATCTGGAAACAACCCAGGTGCCTGACAACAGGTGAGTGTCTAAAGAAACTGCTATATCTACACAAAGGAATATTATGCAGCTGTTAGGAAAAAATGAAGTCATGAAATTTGCCTTTACATGTATGAACCTGGAGGCTTTATGCTGAGTGAAATGAGTCAGAGGGAGAGAGAAATAGACACAGAAAGTCTCACTCATCTGTGGGATATAATAAATATAAAAGACAATATGGTAATAATAATCAAAGAAAATTGAGATGAGGGCCCGAAGGACCAACCCATGATATGAATATTATGGGACTGACCTCAATTGTCTTAAATGTGCTAAAACCACCCAGTTACAGCAAGATAGATGGAGGGCCAATTTAGTGAATGAATCACTTAGGGTTTCCATACGGCTTCCCTTTCTTCCTCTTTTTCCTCTCCCTTCAACTTTTCTGTGGGTTTGACATTTTTTTCTAAGTTTTTTTTTTTTTGTTTTTGGGTCACACCCGGCAGTGCTCAGGGGTTACTCCTGGCTCCATGCTCAGAAATTACTCCTGGCAGGCACGGGGGACCATATGGGGCCCCGGGATTCGAACCGATGACCTTTTGCATGAAAGGCAAACGCCTTGCCTCCATGCTATCTCCCAGGCCCGGGTTTGACATTTTTGAGAAGAAATCATTGCGACTGCAAAGATGGTGTGTTTGCAAAGTGCTGCAGAAGCATCGCCAGCACCGCAAGGTTGTAGACACCCGACCACCCCTAGTCTCCGCCAGAAAGCTTCTTTCCCATCAGCTCCAAGGATTGGGCATTGTTGGATGCCCGACCTTCTGGAGTGGAGCGGGGGAGGTTTGACACAAGAGTGGTGGGGGCAGCCCAGGCTGGTTATGCGTGCAGGGCAGTTGTCATGGTTCCCTGAAGGACCCTCATCTCCTGGTGCTGATGCTGTTCATGATGCAGAGAGATGATGGGGGCAGGAGAGAGAGCGAGCGAGCGAGGGAAAGAAGAAAGGCTGGGGCCTTCCTGGCTTGCTCAGGTCTGCCTGCCCGCCCACGGGGCTTATTATTCTTGATTGCCTGTTTTCTCCTTTCTGTTGCCATGGAGATAGGTAGAAAACGTGACTGTATTCGCATTTATGCACTTTGCTTGCTGGAGGCCTTGTCCCCGCACTGCGGACGCACTGGGCCCCTGCCTTCCCCGTGCGTCTGTGCGGAGGCGTTGATTAACTTGGGTGGCTGGGATGGGGGCAGAGGTACATCCGGAGGGACGGACGGGAACACACTTGCTGTCAACCTCATTACCCAAGCCAACCCACTCACTCCCGAAAATTATTTCGAGGCCAGAGGCTGGGAGCCGTGTATTTGACGACAGGGGACATGCTGGGTGCTGACGCAGGCCGGAGATTTCTCTCTGGCACCCCTGGGCAGAAACACTTAGCAGTTCTTGCAGGCAGACCTGGTCCCCAAGAACATGCTATGGCAACTAGGCCCTGGTGGGAGCGGGTGACAGCTAGACCTCACTCAACCTCTGGAAAGTTTGGTCCGACTTGGCCAAGACTTCTGAGAATAAGAGCATTTGTTTAGTGGTGAGACTCAGCATGCCCAACAGTTTGGGGCAAGGTGCTGGGTTGATAGGATAGTAGGCCGAGCACTTGCTTTGAATGTAGAAGATCCTGGTTGGATCCCGGGCATCTCACAGGGTCCCCAAAGTATGGACAGGAGTGATGCCTAAGTACAGAGGTAGGAGTAAGCCCTGAGCATGACCAGGTGTATCCCCAAAACCAAATTTTAACTTTAGGAGAAGGAAAATAGTTGCCAGAGCAATAGCACAGTAGGGAGGGTGCTTGATTTGCAAGCGGCTGATCAATGTTTGATCCCCAGTGTCGTCCCGTATGATCCTCCAGCTCTGCCAGGATTGATTCCTGAGTGAAGAGCCAGAAGAAACCCCTGAGCACCATCGGGTGTGACCCAAAACAAAACAAAACAAAAAAATACTTAGGGTGACATGGTGGGTCACTCACAAACCTGGGAGGATTTTATTTTTATTTATTATTTATTTCTTTATTATTATTATTTTATTTTTTATTGAGTGATTAATTGGTTTTGGGGCCACAGCCAGCGAGCAGCGCTCAGGGGTCACTTCTGGCTCTGCTCTCAGAAATTGCCACTGGCAGGCTTGGGGGTCATATGGAATGCCAAGAATCAAATGGGTCCTTCCTGAGTCAACTGTCTGCAAGACAAATGCTCTACTGATTGCTATCTCTCTGGCTAGCTGGGAGGAATTTTAAGAGTTGCTGGTGGTGCTATATCTCCACCATTCTTTGCTCTACTGCTTCCTGTAAGTGGCCCCCATACTGTTTGGGGGTCACCCCCAGTGGGGCTCAGGGATCCCTCCTTCCAGACCTTGAAGGACCATGTAAGCTACTGAGAGTTGAACCTCATGGCCACAGGGCAAGTGCCCTCCCCACTGTGCTATATCACTCTCCATTTTCAAAGTGTGATTTTCTAAGGCCAGAGAGTGTCTCTTTTTCCCCTAAGGACTTCCCATCCTAAGAGATTGAGAAATTAACTGTAACTCAAGAAAACAAAATCTTAGAAACTTTTCTCCCATCCGAGAGATACTAACGGAGTTCCAAATCAGATACTTTGCGCCCCAAACCCACTCAGACAACTCACTGAGATGAAAGCATATGACATTGTGTAAGTTTAAATGTTTCATGTGATGGGCTGAAAAACGTCAATTGTGCATTGATGATTCTGTAGGCTTAATTAATAGCTTCACCACCGTACATAATTGCGATGTATAAAATCGCAGAACATTTAAGGTTTTTCGTGCAGAAACTGTCAATGCTTGGAGCAGCATCAGCAACTAGAATCATCGTGTTCTCCCAGTTTGTTTTGCTTGGAAAAGGTTGCTTGAACCCTTTAACCAATGTCCCACACCCTGTCTCCATATTTTCCAGCTCCTGGAAACCAGAATTCTATTATTTTTTATGAGTTTGGTCCTTTAAATTATACTTAGATGGAATTCCTATAATATTTCATTACATACATCCATGTCATTCCATTGCACATGCCCTGAATTCTACAGTGATTGGGAAATACCAACTATTATTGACTTTATCAATATCCAAACTTTCTAGAGTTTAAGAGCCTAGTGGGATAATTGACCCACTAAGCTATATGATAGAACTACTTGAGACAATCATAGTATATGGATAAAAGGTGTCATTAGCAGATGACTAGTTTCTTTGGTTTGTTTTTTTGTTTTGTTTTGGTTTTGGTTTTTGGGTCACACCCGGCAGCACATAAGGGTTCCTCCTGGCTCTAGGCTCAGAAATCACTCCTGGTAGGCTTGGGGGACCATATGGGATGCCAGGATTCAGACCACCGTCCCTCTGCATGCAAGGCAAATACCTTGTCTCCATGCTATCTCTCAAGCCCCAATTAGCAGATGACTAGAAGGTGAATTACTACCTTTTCTTTAAATCTACATCCATGCATGAACTATAGGACAATTCCAAGTCTTCATCAGTATGGATAAAGCTACAATGCACATGAGAATGAGGCTGTCTCTTTGAGGTGATATTTTTATTTTATTTCTAGAACATTTATACCTATATATGGACAAATATACCCATAAGTGGAATTGCTCTATCATAGGGTCATTCTACTTGGAGTTTTCAAGTTTATTTAATTCTCTTTTTTCCAGCCTAGTTATGCCAGTTTTCTTTGCCTAAATCATTTGACAAGAATTCCTTTCCCAACAAGTCTTGCTAACTCTAGTTATGTGGCGGTCTCTTAGTTTTTTGGGGGGTAGGAGAAAGTTGCATCCAGCAATGCTCAGGACTTAATTTGGGTTCTTGATGTCAGCAATCAAACCAGGTCAGCCGCTTTCCAGGCACGTGTCTTTCTCACTGTACTATCCACACGTAGCCTTTTGATAATAGGTATTGTACCAGGTGTGATGGTAGCTCCAAAATTTCTATCTAAATTTTCCTGAGCACAATTTCATGTTTTCATATCCATTTGTTAGCTTATATCCTTTGAAGAAATGCCTTTTCTTGACCTTTGCTTATTTTGTTGTTGGATCTTAAGAGGGGAGGACTCAGCAGACTCGGGGTACCCTCCCCCTGGTGTGTGAAGACCAGAAAATAATGGGTAGACCTTAAGGTCTTCAGAGGCCTTCATAGATGCTAGCACCTCATCATGCCAAGTATGATCCTGGTTGTTCACATGCCTTAAACCCGTCTACTGTCTCTCTGGCTCCTGTGTTGTTCCGTCATGTTCTCTAGTTGGTGCCAAGCATTGAATCCAGAGCTTTACACTTTTTAAATGCGCTTTGTATGACTGAGCCACAATTCTCAGTGTCCCCTTGCCAATTTTTTTTTGTTTTTGTGTCACACTCAGCAGCGCTCAGGGGTTACTCCTAGCTCTGTGCTCAGAAGTCACCCTTGCAGTCACTCCCTGCAAAAGCCAGAGAGATAGCATGAAAGTAAGACATTTGTCTTGCATGCAGAAAGTTGTGGTTCGAATCCCGCCATCTCATTTGGTCCCCTGAGCCTGCCAGGAGCGATTTCTGCACATAGAACCAGGAGTAATCCCTGAGCACTGCTGAGTGTGACCCAAACACCAAAAAAAAAATGTCACCCCTGCAGGCTCAGGGGACCATATGAGATGTCGGGATTCGAACAGTCATCCATCCTGTACTAGTTGCATGCAAGGCAAATGCCTCACCACTGTGCTATCACTCTGGCCCTCCCCTTGCCTATTTGTAAGTACATTATTGTTGGGAGTTTTCGGGATTTTGTTTGTCTGGAGATTTTCTCAGGTATTACTCCTAATGATGGTCAGGAATTGTATATATGGTATCAAATATGTAGAGTCAGAGATCAAACTAGGGCCAGGCACATGTAAAGCAAGTGCCCTTATCTGCTAGCCTAGCTCTCCAGTCTTAGGACTTTTTTTTTTAAATATGGAACGCTTCACGAATTTGCATGTCATCCTTGTGCAGGGGCCATGCTAATCTTCCCTGTGCCGTTCCAATTTTAGTATATGTGCTGCCGAAGCGAGCACTAGTCTTAGGACTTCTAATCATTAAAATAACATGAATAAATTTCTCAAAATAGTGGCTAGAGAGTGAGAGATAGAGAGAATAGTAGGGAGGACATTTGCCTTGAATGCAGCCAATCTGAGTTTGACCCCAGGCTCCTATAAAGTCCCCAAGCCTGCCAGGAGTAAACTCTGAGCATTTATGAGCATGGTTCCAAACCAAAGCAAACAAAAATAAATTAATACTCAAAATGCATTCTGTTACTTATTCCTTTTTTTTTTTTTATCATTTCAAGCCCTCCATTTCCTAGTGTTTCAGTGTCATGTGAGTCTAGGAATTTTCCAAATGCATTGCCCCTGACCTATGGCCACATGAGTGTTTTGTCTGTTTTACCAGGAGCATATATGCCTCTGGACTCTCTCAGTGACTGGCTTTTTTAGGATCTCATTGCAGGGATATGTCAACATACGACTGGGTATGACCAATAGTGTCTGTACTGCAAATGTTGAGAAGGGGATTAACCCGGGGCAATTGGAATCGATCCTAACTAATACTTTGTGCAAACTTATGCCAAAGTGGAAGGAGGTTTTAGTAGGTCTGAGTGAGAGAAGGAGTCACCCCAGGTACAGAAAACTGAGCCTTGTGCCCCATCAGCTACATTCCTCCTTTCAGGCTTCTAATCCCCAGGATTCTTTCCTTGCCTCAGGGTGGGAATGTGACCTTGAAATATGACTTCAAATGTTGCTCTAATGCATGTGTGCATATTTGAAATGACTCTCTTCTGAGAATTATGTGGTCTGGGCCAATAGGGCTCTTTTCTGGCAACAAATGGGTTGGGGCTCTGGGGGGTAACTAAGTGTTCCTCTCCTTCTAGAATTCCCAGGACACCTGTTATACACTGTTTGAAGCTGGTATCTCTCTGCTCCCATATTGGTATGCTGCTCAAAGAAATTACTCTAAAAATATCTCCGTGCCCTTAGACATTCTTGGCCAAATCTCAGTATGTTCCATCGCCGATAACCCTTTCATCCTAGGCTTCAGAAATAAAAAAAAAAATAATTAGTGTAGGCCTAGAAGGGACTAAAATCTCTAGTTGGCATTCTTTAGTGGCCACTGAAGAAATAATTATAAACTAGTGAGAGAAAAGGATTGTGATTTGCCAGTAGCCTGGCTTATGATTTCACAGGCTATTAAAGCCCACTCCAGCCAGACCCATTGAATTAGAAGCCCTGGCGTCCCAAAATTCAACAGTTGTAGGATTTCCAGACTCCCCAAGTGTCTTTGGTGGTTTGCCCAATGCAGTGGTTCTCCATCTTGCTCTGTGCCTGGCCTCCTTCTTAAAGACTTTGTGTGCCTACTTCCTTCTGGTTATTGGTTGATCCTCCAGTCTTATAATCACCTCCATTTAAGTGATTTTTATAAGTGGCCTCTCTGATGTCCTGGGAGCTCCTCAGGGGTTAGATCCTCCCCCTACTTGAGAAATTTTGATCTAGTAGTTTGAAAAAGATCAAAATACTATGCACAGATTGAAGTATGAGGAAGAGGTTGTATATACAATACAGAGGAAAGCACTTGTGTTGCCTTGGGGATCGATCTGGGTTCTATCCCCAGTACTATATGTGGTCCCCCAAGCCTACCAGAAGTGACTCCTGAGCACAGACCCAGAAGTAAGTCCTAAGCACAGACCACCCACGCCCCAAAGGGGGAAAAGAACTTCAAAAGAAAATGAGAGTGAAACTCTCTAAGGTTTACTTACAATGTGCTCTTCTTTAACGAAATCATGCATTTTATGGCTTTCTCTTTCCAGCATAAAGCTGAATCTTTTCAATAAGTCTTGTGATCTGTGTTCATAGAATATGTGGGAATTTTAAGAAAATGAAGATAGGGAGGCCTGTGGAATGGCTCAGATGCTGAAAGCATGAAACATTGCAAGTATGAGACCAACAGTTCAATTCTTCATGGTTCCCACATGCACCGAGTGCTACAATCTCATTGGATCTGCTCTTGGGATGTCCAACATTATAACAAAGTGTATGGCCTCCAGTTGACCCAAACTAAATGGTATGTAAGCATTTTTGAAGACAGAATGACCCCTGTAAAACATATACAGGAGCAACACAGCAACCCTGAGAAAACACTATCAACAAGAACCCCCACTATTGAGTTTGAATCTTTGCAGCAAATGTTTAAGTACCTCAACTAAAAGGCTGAACTTCCCCACTAACACCATCACAACCAGGCATATGTGTGACCCTTGGCAATCACAACCATCACAACAAAGGAAATAAAGAGAGAGAAATAAGTTTTTAAAAAGCTAGGTTTGTTCCCCTTTGTCTCTCAAACCGATGATGAGCGCCTCTAGAAGGACTCCGCCCATTTTTGGCGTATTTGATTTTTACCCCAGTTTATCACTTTTCACTTCTTCAAACAAAACCGCATAACTAGAACTATCTAGTTCCGCCTCCCAGTTAGAGGGGGAAATAAGGGAAGTACCAAGACCAAACAAGTATAAGACCACTAAGCTGTAAGCTTGGCACAGAGGAGACCATCTATTCTAGCAGCCCAAGGGAGAGGGAGGTGGATATGGGTGGTAGGATGGGAATGGAGGTGGAAGGAGGACAATTTGATATGGGAATCCCCCTGATTTTATGTTAATATGTACCTAAAATATTATTGTCAACAATATACAAAAAAATAAAGAAATATTATTAAGGGGGCCGGGCGGTGGCGCTGCAGGTAAGGTGCCTGCGCTAACCTAGGACGGACTGCAGTTCGATCCCCCGGTTCCCCATATGGTCCCCTGTAACTGCCAGGAGCAACTTCTGAGCGAATAGCCAGGAGTAACGCCTGAGCATCACCGGGTGTGGCCCAAAAACAAAAACTATATATATATATATATATATATATATATATATATATATATAATATATATATTATATATAATTTTAAAAAAAAAGTTAGGTTTGGTTCTTTTTCCTTTTTTTTTTCTGTCCCTGACTGACCTTCAGTACACAATTTAGGCACCATTTTCTAGGTGCAATATCTTTCCACAGAAATCCCCAAACTCCAGCTGAACCCCTAAGCTACTGTTATTACCCAGAAAATTGTCTCTGTAGTAGAACAATACAAATTTAAAAATCTATAAAAATACAAATTTTAAAAAATCATAAAATTCTTGGATATGATAAAAGACATGTTTATAAATATTGCAAACAAGGATTAATTTCTGGGTTGTTTCACTCATATGTGAAATGTAAATGGTCAAAGAGGGCAACTGTTATTATAGACATAGCAGGGTTGCAGAGGAGAGGAAAGGACAGAGGGTTTAATCTGATCATAGTGATGGTTGGAGTACATTGGTGGTGACTTCTGTGAGACTTTTACTCATAGACACCTATAAAGCTATATTCCCCAAACTGATACACACAAACATTTTTAAATGAGATATTTAAAGTAAAGGGTAATTGACCAGGTGTGAGTTCTAAGTCTAGTAGAGCTAATCTGGAAATGAAAGGACAGGGAACCCCTCTGTTCACAGGTAAATGCATACATTCCATTTCTCCATCTAGGTCTCTGGCTGCTAGAGCCTTCTACTGTGACATAGCTAGGAATTATGAGGCATATGTGCGATTTGACCCCAGACTGTTCAGGTCCTTTGGATCCTTTGGAAATAAACTTTCTGTGAAAACAAAGTTCACTCTTCTGTAGAGTCATTGCAGACCATTTCCAGAACAGGGAGCCTTTGGGAAGTCATTTACAGAAAAGGAGATCACAGGAAACTGACTAGGCAGGTCAAATATTTGCTCTAATGTCTCACTAGAAGGTCTTTTTGTACTTCTTGGCTTTCTATTTGAGCCATCAGGGAGATAATGCAAGGATCATATAGGTGGAGGGAGAAATGTCTTCTCTCTTCTCCTTAAGCTTAGTTTCCACTTAGTTTCCTGTTTCAACAGAATAAAATCAATAAATGGTGATACTACTATACTTGACTATGTATACTAGGCAGTCATAGCTTTGAGAAGGCCTGAGAAGTTCCACATTACCAGTACATTGAGAAGGTCAAGAAGGAAGTAGCACAGGCATTAAGACTTTGTGTGAGACTCCTGTTCAATCCCCAACACCACATGGTCACATACGCACTGAGTACTCACTGTTATGGCACTAGTGGCTCCCTGCACTGGGTCTTAGCAGTACCACATTCCTTTTATGGAAAGTTAAATGGGCGATACAGCTGATGGTGCTCAGGTTTACTCCTGGCTCTGCACTCAGAAATCACTTCTAGCAATGCTTGTGGGGCCTTGTTAGATGCCAGAGATCAAACCCAACTTGGCAGCATGTAAGGCTAATGCCCTCCCACTATGCTATGCTCCCCACTATAGTTCTGCTCCAGTACCACATTCTTGGTCCAAGAATTGAAATTCTAGACAAAAAATACCCCTTGGTCCCTGAGCACTATATTAGATTTATGCATGCGCATCCACATACATGTAAACACACACATGCCAAAAGACAGAGAAAAAATTTTTCCTAATTGCATTTTATTGAAACAATTATGACCAACAGAGTTCTTCATAGTTGAATTTGAGATATACAATGATTCAAGTCCCTTCCTACCCCCAGTGTCAACCTCCCTCCACTAGTGGCCCCAGAGTGCATCCTATACCACCCCTCTTTGTCCCCTGGCCTGCCAGTGTAACGAGCCCCTTTGAGTTTAGATACTTAGAGTTTAGGTCCCTTGAATCTATTATCATTGATTTTAGCTTGGATATGTAGATTAAGACAGAGAAAATAGTAGACTTTGAAAGAGGTAGATTGAAATGAAGAGATAATGAAGCCTGCATGTAGGAAGGTATTCCCAGAAGGCTGGATGGTTGGTACATTCTAGAGTTCTTCTGATGGCAATACAGAAGTTAGTTTCTGTTCCAGATATATCCCTTATTAAGCTGAAGGCTGTATACAAAATGCCCTGGATGTTGAGCCTAGAATAGAGAAGAATGTTCAAGACCAGGCTCAGGACTATTTTTGAGTTGGGTGTGACAAGAGTGCTATGGCAGCTGTGGCCCTGGGAGAGTCCAGCTCTCTGAGATGACACAGACCATATGGGCATTTTTCCCTTGGTGGTACCTTTTTTTATTGAAAAGGCATTCACTTCAACAGTTATGTGAGAGGAGTACAGTTTCATACTTTAAAATAGATACTTATATTTATATGTCACTATATTATAGTCCCCATTGAGGTACCAATACCTCTCTGCCACATTTCTCTGAATCCCTTTCCTTCTTCAGTCTCCCTTTTTGCTCCTCTTTTTTTTTTTACATTTGAAATTATGTATTTACATAGTTTAAAACATTTTTTTAACAAGCAACATGAAGTAAATTTAATTGTATCTGTAAAGGGGCAGATTAGGGATGTGGGAGGGAAACGGGGGACAATAGTGGAGGGAAGGTCACACTGGGGTGGGATTGGTATTTGAGCATTTAATGGCTGAAATAACTGAATCATGAAGAACTTGGTAAAGCATAGCAACAT
>PVKC010026221.1:0-16218 GCA_004027635.1 Crocidura indochinensis | reverse complement strand
ATCTTGGTTGTTTCCAGAGTCTTGCTATGGTAAATAGTACTGCAATAAATATAGGTGTAAGGAAGGCGTTTTTGTATTGTGTTTTTGTGTTTCTAGGGTATATTCCTAGGAGTGGTATAGATGGATCGTATGGGAGCTCAATTTCCAATTTTTGGAGAAATCTCCGTATCGCTCTCCAGAAAGGTTGAACTAGTCGGCATTCCCACCAGCAGTTCATCATTCCTTCCCTCACACCCCTCTCCCTAGTACGTGTTCATCAACAATTATGGGTTTGCTTGTTTGTTTTTTCATGAATTCAGATCTGTTTTTAATGCCATGCACAAAAGTCAAATCAAAATGTATTAAGGACCTGGATATCAGACATGAACCCATAAAGTACATAGAGGAAAACATAGAGAGAACTCTCAATGATATTGAACATAATGGAATCTAAGGATAAAACACTAACCAAGTGGAAGCAATAATAAACAAATGGAACTACATTAAATGTAGTTCTTCATGCCACCTTGATTAGAGAGGGTCCTTGCAGTTGCTTTTCTTCTTGCCTTTTTTTAAAAATTAATATCTTTACTTAAGTACCATGATTACAAACATATTTGCCATTCGGTTTCAGTTATAAAAATAAAGAACACCCACTTTCACCAGCGTAACATTCCCAGCACCAATGCCCCCCCCCCCATTGGAAACAAGACTGTTACCTTCCTGAGAACCAAACTCCTACCCACTGTAACATCACTTCAGCCCTTTAACACCCCGTTTTGAAAATCTCCAATGTTCCTGTATTATTTCCAGTCAACCTATTTTTAGAGACAAAAGGGAAGAGGGCTGGACATTACAGCCTACCTCATGAACCTCACCACAAAGAGTGACTGATACATTAAGTTTGAGAAATAACCACATTGTGAACTATCCTAACAATGAGAATGTATGAGGGAAATAGAAAGCTTGTCTAGAGTACAGTCTCAGAATACAGTGCTAGTATCTGCATTTTATTAGCGACTGATACTGTATATTCCCTTGATTTGTTTATATCACTGATGAGTGAGCTCATCCTATATTTATCTTCATGTTTCTCACTTATTTTGCTCAGCATTATACCCTCCAATTCCATCTAAGTTGTTGTAAACTGCATGGTTGTACCCTAGTATCTGCATAGTATTCCATTGTGTATTTATACCACAACATCTTTCCATCATGTGTTGTTGGACGTTTTGTTGTTTCCATAGTCTGACCTATTGAACTAAAAGTTGCACAGACTATCATAACAATGTTAATGAGTGAGGGAAGTAGAAAGTTGGTCTGATTACAGGCATGGGGGAGGGTGAGGGTAGTGGGGGATTATGGGAATGTTGCACTGCTGAATGGGGTGTTCTTTTTATGACTGAAACCCAACTACTATCATGCTTGTAATCATGGTGTTTATATAAAGTGATTATATTTTGTTTTGTTTTGTATTTTGTTTTTTTTTTGTTTTGGTTTTTGGGTCACACCCGGCAGTGCTCAGGGGTTACTTCTGGCTCCATGCTCAGAAATTGCTCCTGGCAGGCACGGGGGACCATATGGGGCACCGGGATTCGAACCGATGACCTTTTGCATGAAAGGCAAATGCCTTACCTCCATGCTATCTCCCGGGCCCCAGATTATATTAAAATAAAAATAAAAGATAAAATCTGCAAAGAAAATTGGTGTACATATATCTTTTCAAATTAATATTTTTTTTTAATTTTTGAGTAAATACCTAGAAGTAGAATAGCTGTATCAAATGGACTCCAATTCTTACTTTTCAAAGAAATCTCCAGTTTTTATTCCAATGTTTAACTAGTTCAACTTTAATATAAAAACTTGTCTGTTAGCTCTTATAAATGGGACAGTTTCCCATTGAATTAATATTTGTTATAATTTAAAGAAGTATTTTCTTGAATTAATCATATGTATTGAATTTTCCACTTTATTAGAAGCCATCTTTCTTTGATAATCTTGAAGTTAACTGCCTCTAATACCGAAAATTAACCATTATAGAAAGAGATATTATCTATGTAAGCTATAAATTTAGCACAGTGAGGAAAATTTCTTTTCTAGGATATCCATTAGACATGTCCAGCTATGCTAATGGGAAAGTATGCATTTCCAAAGTACTAGGAAGAAAATAAAGTATATATATATATATATATATATATATATATATATATTAAAGAAAATAAAGAATGCAGATACTTAGCTATAACCAATTAAATTTATCAAATCTCACAAATTCCCCAAAACCAAGACCTTATATCAGATTCCTAGTAAAAATAAAGATGATTGATACTGTTATTTTACTGCAAAAGAAAATCTTTGCACATAATATGGGAAAAAAGGAGCAGAGTATTCAAAATAAATCAAATTAATGTTAAAGCAATTACTTTAATAAACTTACAAGTGCAGTTTGTATAAAGACCATGAAAATAACTATGAGGCATTTCAGAATGTATTTTTCATAGAACACTTTGGTTTTATTGTTAGTTCTCAATTTTATTATTTGCATACATTGCAAAATTGTACTTAATTGTTAGAAAAGTGTTATGATATGGATTCATATCTTTCTTTTAACCTATTCAATAAGTATTCATTATTCTACTTGTCAATATATTGTACCACACACTGTAAAACAAGGATAAGTTATATAAATTCTCTGCTCTCATTCTCAATACTTATGCCCAATATTTATACATATTTCTACAAAGAAAGATTGAATCAAATAGTAACAGCAAATCAAACATATATACACATTTCAGTTGTTGATATTACTACAATACCTTATCATTTTCCACAAAATTATAGTTAAAGACACAACGGGATACCTGAATCCTTAGCCAGCACCAAGGCCCACATATTTTATGTTTTACCTTACACATAAATATCCATGAGGTTTAATTTCTAAGTTAGTACAATAAGATAGTAACAAAAATAGGAAGATAGGGGCCAGAGAGGTGGCACAGTGGTAGGGTATTTGCCCTGCACATGGCTGACCCAGGACTGACAGTGGTTTGATTCCTAGCATCCCATATGGTCCCCGAGCCTGCCAGGAGCGATTTCTGAGCACAAAGCTAGGAGTAACCTGTGAGTGCAGCTGGGTGTGACACCCCCCCCCAAAATAAGAAAATATAACAATCATAAAATATGCTGCAGTAATATTTTCAGACCACTATTGACCAGGGTAAGGGACCTTCTGAATAAGAAGGAACTTCAATTCTATTTGGCATGGTGGTATAATAGCAGCTATAGTGTGAAACAAAGCACATGATGGGACAACAGCTAACTCCCTAACTCCTACTATTCCTTGTTCCTTGAGCACAGGCAAGTGCATTCTTGCTACAGGGTCTTCCCACTTTTTTGGACACTACTCTTTCACCTATTTCTTCTTACTTCCTTCTGAGTTCACCATCTCTCAGCTCATCACCCCAAATACCTATATCATCAATAACATATCATGCTTCATTCACAGTGTTAAATTCTTTTTACACTGATGTCCCCAACACATATTTTATCCCATAATCCTTATTACCTTGGACATAGCTTATGATTGATACTTATTTTAATCAGCCTCTTGTTAAAAAGTTATAATTCTGTAAGGTCAGAGATATTTGCCCAAATTGTTGACTATATTATTCCAATATCTAGAAGAGAACCTAGCATAGAGAAGTCAGTCAGTAATTTATTAGTGAAATAAAGTTGGAGAAAAGGGAAAAGAAGAGGATGGGGTTTTAACAGATCATTGGCTGTCATAGAAGAGAGTAATTGAAGGGAATTTCAGGGGTTCAGAGGACTTCAGTAAAATTAAACAAGAGTGGATACCACTGAGGAAATTACTGTGTTATTATTGGCAGGTGAAACCAGGTAATGAGAGTGGAAGTTATAGGGGAGGTAGGATGAGGTGGTAAAGATCATGTAGAAAAATTATATTCCCTAATAAATTAAATCTCATGTGAAATTTTGGTATGATGAGTACTGGTGACATTGTATAATAAGATCAGCAAATAGTGAATGCCATCTGAGTACTTCAGACACATCTTAAGTACTAATAGAGCTTTTGGCAGATATCACTTTCACATATGATAAATTTTAGATACTTAATTTTATATTAAAATTTTATTGTAAACACATAAATAGAATTAACACATTTGACTTTCCAGTGAATAATCTGTGAGTGACAGGAGCATGTCTTCAGATAATTTTCATAGGACATATCATTTATTCAAATTTGACATTTGTAATACATTTTTAGAGATTAAAACATATGATCTATGATTCTATTATCAAAATAACAGCACAACAGTTATGTGTCCCTCTTAAAAATACAGCAAAAAATGGCTTGTCTGATTTCCCTGATGACCAGTCATATTAGCCCTTTTAGAAAGTAAGGATGCCCTACCCACAGAGTCCCTTCACAACATGCATGCCATATCTGAAATATACCAGTATTAAGTTTATATTAATATCATAGGTGCCACAGAACTAATACTGGGGCTAATTTGCTCCAATATAGACAAAAATTTTATGCCATGTTTCCCAGCTTGGAGTCAAGGAGGCTGGAACCATATTGAAGATTAGATGTGATAGGGAGGGAGGTGTCTTGTTTATTGTTTAAGTATCAATATTTTTAGAGGCACTGAGGATAGACTATTTTCTAGAGAGGGATATTGGGCAGAATACATTTGCTAGAATAACAATTTTATAAATATTTGTTAATGTAGCCTATCATTCTTTGGAATAATTAAAGCAAGGAAACAAATTTATTATTAAAGAAATAATTATTCTTTGAATAATTAAAGCAATGAAACAAATACACAGTAATGTCAGTGACAGTAGGTTAAAAGAAAACATTGTATTTAAAGGAAAGATGAGGGTGGAGTAATAGTAAAGTGCTTCTCTTGCATGAATCATTCAGGTTTTGGTCCCTAGCACCCCATTTGGTCCCCTGAGGCCTTGACCCCAGAGTACAAAGTTAGGAATAAGTTCTGAGCACTGCCAGGTGTGCCCCCTGCAAAAAATAAAGGGAAAGAATTACGTGTATGTATGTATATATATTCAAAAACTAAATTATAAAGACTCAAAAGCCTGAGCTATCGAGAGTTGTTTTGTGTCACCATTCTACAGCTTCTAAAAAGTATTGCTATGCTCTAAATCAGGCTTTTTATGCAAACTAAGATCCAAATATTTTTAAAAAAATGATTCAATTTAGCTGTGTTTGGTAGATTTGATGTTGAAAGGCAATGGGATCGGTCTCCAATACATTTTAGAAAGATTACTCTGAAAAATTACTTACGTTTACATCATCTTAGTATTAGGGACTTCAGGCTTCAGTTATATAAAGAGCTTTGTTCATCCTGAGCTCATTCCTTAAAAATGCCAGCAAAATGGATTGGGGGGGGGGTTTAAACCCTTTAATGTTAAAACAACATATTCCAGCAGAAGATGAAAGTCTGTGCATACCACGGGCAGTCATGTTTATTGCAAGTGCTAATTTAAAAACAGAAAAATATCTGTCTAGTGTTTGCTGTTTCTGACATTTAAAAAAAAAGAGAGACAGACTCAGTCTCAGGAGCAGTAAGACTGACAGTGAAAATTGGCACTTCAAACCGCAATCCAGTCTCTGTGGGAAGTGCCAGTGGGTCAGTGGCCTTGCTACTTTAGGCACTGCTAGTATTTTGACTTCAAACCAGCCTCGCCCACTGTAATTAGAAGAGCATTGCTACTTTCAGACTCTGAGTGTTTCCACATATGTTTGTGGTCCCTTTTAGGAGGCTCTGCAGCAATTTGCTCTGTGATCTCTCCTTGAAGACCTGCTGGTGGGGATTATCACTTCTGTTGATCCTAAGAGTGCAGTAAAACAAACACCAGCCATTGCTTTCAGAGAGCTCCAGCTAATTTTTTTCTAGGAGTCTCTTTAGATTCTACATAAAAGCATTTTAATAAAAATGCAAGCATTCTAATTATATTTTAGTAATATATTTAAAGTAATTGGTGGATTTATTGGTAAATAATAGAACAGTAGAATAAAAAGTTCTTTGGTGTCAGAGGCATTCCTGGAAGACTCATAATTCCATTGAACTATTCCTCTAAAGAGTGCATGACCGTTTTTTGCCATATACAACTCAGAGTATTACAGCTGCAAGACATTGTAAGTCTTTGAGTCATGGCCCCAACCCCCAAATGATTATGGTTTTTATTGCTTTATCAGTACTTATCAATATTCAAACTTTAGACATCTTAATTATGTCCCTTTCTATCCAAATTCATGGTTTTACTAAAAGTTTAAATATGTGAGCATTTTCTTTTTGTTTATTTATAAATAAAATTTTCATCGACTCACTGAGATAGTTACAAACTTGTTCATGATTGACTTTCAGTCATACAATGTCCTTCACCAGTGCACAACTTCCCACCAGCAATGTCCCCAGTTTTCCCTCCCACCCTACATTCTGCCCTCTGTTTTTCCTGCTACTGTGGCACAATTTCTTCCGTCTCTCTCTTGATTTTCTTTCTTTTAGGAACTGTGGTTGCAATATTATTACTGAAGGGCTATCATTTTACCTCCTTTCAGCACGTAATTCTTGTATATGAGCATTTTTGCATGGCCATGTTTTGTGTACGTATGTTAACCCTTGAATAAAGAACAAATATGAACTGTTGGTTAAAATACAGTAAGCCCACTAAAACATGAAATCAGCTTTCAGACATAATGTTGAAAAGACTTCATAAAAAAGAATGCCAGAGATAAATGTATAGAGTTTATGTGTCCCTGTGGAAAAACATATATAATTGCATGTCCTATTTCTCTTTCATGATAAGTGTAAGAACTTCAAGAAAATTTACAAATTTATTTGAAATGTTGCTCTTTTCCCCCTCCACAGCTCTTGTAGTGAGATTTCTGACAAAACGGTTCATCTGGGAATATGACCCCACTCTTGGTAGGTTAAATTTTATTTCTTTCTTATTGTCAATCAAATTTTATAGCACTAAAGAGAGTTTTCTGTTCTGAAATATTTTAAGCACATTGTGCGTACTAAAGAAGCCCATTATAGTCTCATGCAAAAAAAAATCTTCTGAGAAGCTAGGTATGTTTTCTACTTATGCTTTAAATCCCAAAGGATTTTAATGTATAGATGGAGAAAGCACTTCAGAGACACGGGAATGGGTACAGAATTAAGCTCCTCTCAGGAAATCACAATAGTATTGTCAGGGTGAAAAGAGGTTAGAGTAGACTTAACTAACTTGAGATGGTATGCTAAAGTGAGTATGAATACACTAAAACTTCTGAATACTGATTTTTGACAATTTGAAATTCAGTTTCTCCTGCTCATCTCTCCAATTAGTCTAATGAAAATCTATTTTATAAAAAGTTTTAAATTGCAGAGATATATGTGTATGGATCTTTAATGTAGCAACAACAGTGATATATATGAATTTTTGTCTTATCAATGGTCCAAAAAACAGAGAACTTATTAGAAATCTATTTAGCTGTTTTCTTCAGAACAACACTGAAAACCCATGAGATCTAATTTAAGCTTCAGATTTTACTCTAAATTTAGTCTTTGCATTTTTATTTGTTATGCCTTTTGACTTTGAAGTCTAGAGGAAGAAGGAATGACATGTACTAGGTTACCATCAGCCAGGGTGCTGTCCCAGATGGAGCTGTTCATCCTCAGAGTAATGAACTAACAAAGAGGCTTATTTCTTCCTCGTTCAATTTTTTATTATTACCCCAAGGTTGCATATGCATGATTTAAAAGTAAGCTTTCTTTCTCTTTTTTCATTGTTTTTACATTTTTGTTTATTCAAAAGACAAGTTATTTTAGTGTCCGATTAGTTTAGATGCTGAGGGAAAATCTACAGGCAAAACTTTATCTCTCTGGGGCTAGATAGATAGTACAGTAGGTGGTAGGGACGTTTCCTTGCATGCAGTAAACCCAAGTTCAATCCTTGATATACTGTATGGTCCCCGATACACCTCCAGGAATGAGTCCTGAGCAGAGCCAGGAGTAAGCCCTAGCACCACCCTCTCAAAACAAACAAAACAAAACAAAACAAAAATACATCATCTTTTCTCATGATTTTATAGTCTATAGTGGGAAAAAAGTTAATAGATGTCAAATTCAGATAAGTTCTCTAGATGAAAAATAAATGAGGAAAAGGATAGCAATCAAATAGTTTGTGGTATTTTTGTTTGTTTCTTTCTTTGTGGGAGAGGGTTTTAGTCACACCTCATTCTGCTCAAGGGTAACTTCCAGCTTAGTGGTTGCAGTTTGCTCCCAGGCAGTGCTTTGGGAATCATGTGGCATCAGGAATGTAAAACATACTTACTAGCTTTTTGAATTATCTACCAGACTCAGTTTGTTTAGGGTTTTAATTTTTAAACCTGAAACTTAGGAGAAATAAGTAAACACTTAATATGTTTCCAAATATTTGTATCTGTCCCACATTCCCCCATTACTTTCAGTGCTTCCTTTTGTACTAGATAAGTTATATCAGGATACAATTCAGAATTCAATGTCCATACCATACTCTTGCTAATTATATGATCTTTAGGGCATTTTAATACTCATTTAAAAAAATAAAACCTTTCCTCTTTCCATTTTAACAAAATTATTTTGGCTACCCCTTCCATTTTATTCTTTCATACTCATATTAGAAATTAGGTGATAAAATGGCATGTCTTTTTATCAGCCTCTCTTTTAAACTTTAAATTACTTTTGGAAGATATCTATGAGTCATTCTTTTAATCTAAGAGAAGGGCATGTCTCTACATTTATTAATCTTTCTGAATTTTTAAAAAGCTTTTGAATGTCAGAAATTTAACAGTTTTTTTAATATAACAGTCTAGTCTTAAAGAGAAATATATTAATCTTAAAAATACATCTGACTTTAAAATATACCTGGCTTGGAAAGACTATTATCAATTGTTTGACACTTAAGTAGACATCTAATCTCTTCTTAACTTTTTATTTTTTAACTATAATTTTACACATACATTTTAAAAATCCTAATTCCTAACAATCTCAATGATTTAAGATAATTCAGTAGAAAAATGTTAAGTTTCGGGCCGGAGAGATAGCATACAGGTAAGGCATTTGCCTTGCATGCAGAAGGACGACGGTTCGAATCCTGCATCCCATATGGTCCCCTGAGCCTGCCAGGAGCTATCTCTGAGTGCAGAACCAGGTGTAACCCCTGAGCGCTGCCGGGTGTGACCCAAAAAACAAAAAACAAAAAAAAGAAGAAGAAGAATAGAAAAATGTTAAATTTTAAGTTACACTTGTATACTCAATAAATAATAGTTCATTTTTAAATGATCCTGAAATATTTTTAAACAGCCTCCAAACAGTTTCTGTGCCATCTTTGAATATGTTTCAGTCCCTGAAGTTGCTATCCCTAATCAGACTTAGATGACTCAGATTTTGTGGGGTTTTTTTGTTTGTTTTTATTCTGAAAACACCTGTTACTGAGGGGATTCAGCTTGCATTAGTCAACTGTAATGCAGGTTTCCTTCGTGAGCAGAATGAAACCTTACTGAACGACCTTGCACTGTACAACCAAAAGGAATGACAGCTGCTAAGCAACAAAAGTACTCATCAGAACCTGGGGGATATCAAGTGCTTGACTCACTTCCTGGAGAAGGATTCTATGCACTCCCTTGGAAACTGGAGTTGTGTCTGCATTTATGTGCACACAGGGGCTCATGGTCACTAATGCACAGCCTCAAAGTGCTCCCAAAATACCTGATCCAAAAGCAATCAGCTCTAACTTCTACACTATCAGTTTTAAAACCATTACTTAAGGAAAAATGACACCAAAAAGCAAAGTGGTGTTGGAATTTCGTATGCAGAAAACATTAACAGTACGATAAATCATAACATTTTTTTCAATCAATTAAAAAAAATGTAAACGCAAAGAGGAGAGATTTTACACCAAACTATCCTGAACTCTGAATTCAGTGCTTTCTTGAGAAAAAAGAGGCCATATTTTCAATTAAGGGCAATGCTCACTCCCTTGAGAAATTGACGCTTCTGGCAAAAAATTAAATATATTGACAAACCTGGAATTTTTATTGATCTGAAATTATCTTTATCAAAAATAATTCTATCTAGAAAATGTTTATTACTTTAATAGCAAGTGATACTCAAATGTTTAGATTTAAGAATCCAGTATTAGGGGCCATTTGTTGTTGTTTAGGCCTTCTTTTTCTGGAATTGTAGTTATAGGGATTCTAGTACAGGATGCAGAAAGAATGGGTGACAAAAGAAACCAAACCTACTCTCCACTTGCATTTTTAAGAAAGGAATATAAAAAGAATATATTTTTGGCATCCAACTTTTGAAGGTTATAATCTAAGAAGTCAATCACAGTGTAGACTCTTAGCTTTCATGACATTTTCATTTTACTTTAGAACTTTGAAATGTACATCAGAGGCCAGAGCTGATCTTTGAACAGCATTTGAAAATTATCATTAATGCCTATGTGATCTGAGACTTGAACCATCTAATCAGGGAACCAAGAAGTAGTAGTAGCAGTGTGCTGGCTATATAATAACAGGACCCACGCTCAGATTAGAGTGACCCTCCCAAAAGAGTTAGATCTCTATCAATAATTACCTGGCTCTGAAAATTCTCATCATGGCTTGGAACAGTTTTTTACTTTGTACCATTGTGGATGCTAGTGTGTGTGTGTGTGTGTGTGTGTGTGTATGAGCATATATATATCTGTGATGGGAAATCTGGAGAGGAAGAAAAAGACTGCATTTTAGTATTTTTCTATAATAGTTCCTGAAAAGGAGGTATTATATGTGTAATGTATTTGTTTAATGAAGTTTCAGGCAGGAGTAAGGGGAGACGTCAAATACACAGGCATTTTGCTTTCCGTAATTGGTTCTTTTAACCTACATTACAATTCCTTATGTTAATAAAAACACATTCAAAGAAAGGGACAAACCCAGAACCAAGTTTCTCAACTGGATACCAAAGCAGAATACTTTAGCTCTAATTTATAGAGATTTTTATTAATAATTTTTTATTTAAACACTTTGATTACAAACATGATTGTGGTTGGATTTTGTCATGTAAAGTATATCCCCTGTCACCAGTGCAGCATTTTCATCACCAATGTCACAATTATAGAGTTATTAAATATCAATGCAGCTAGAAACTTGGATATTGTCATTTGACAAGTATAGAAAGAAATTCAAAGAAGAAAATACATCCTCAAATTACATGATTAATTGTGGTCAGGCCAGAAATAGAATTGAAGTCAATACAATTTCTGTTGTAGCTTAAATCAATGTTACTAACTGCTGTTGTTACTGTGAGGACAGATATTCATAATAATATATCAAATGTTGAGAGCAAGGAGAAGGCTAACTTAGTAAAAAAAATATATCAAGTTGAATATCAACTTGGAATATATAAAATGAACTTTATTAATGAAAAATGTTACTGAATGAAGGTTTAACTTGTGCATCTCTCTAGACAGTGAATTTTAAGTATAAATTTTAACGTTTTCTTTCTTGAAATTAATTTTTATCTTGCAATAGACAACAATAGGCTTACTTAAAAATATCTCCATAAAGATCATGCCTAACCCATATCCTTAAAAGAAGAAGAAGAAGAAGAAGAAGAAGAAGAAGAAGAAGAAGAAGAAGAAGAAGAAGAAGAAGAAGAAGAAGAAGAAGAAGAATCAGATCTCATAACAACCACTCTTTCTCTTATGTTCTCAATGACTGTTAAGAGTTTATTTCCCCAAAGTAAGACATTTTTAAGACATTTTTAGGAAAGCTGGCACATGAATGTGCATTTGCCTCTAAGCAATGTTCCTACTGATTCAGATGTAGATATGGGTTCTACAAATGAGAAAGAAAAAGCTTAAAAAAAATTCCCAAATGGCACAAAACCAGTATTCTGCTTAGATGAAATCACTGTTGCCACCCACTGTTATGTCTGTGGCAGACATTTCCTCATTTCCTGCATTTCATTTTCATCTCAACTAACAAAAAGCCAAGAAAATCACACAACTTTATGCAACTTTCATTCTATTCTGTTCCCTCTTTCCTCTGTGCCTTCTGTGGTTATAATCCAAATCTGTTTATCATGAAAGCAAGCAGAGAAATGTGCCCTTGTCTGCTATGCAACTTTTGGTTCAGAGATGGAAAGAAAGTCCAGAACTCAGTATTCCAGGCTTTAATGGATGCCAGTCCTTTGAAAAGGGAACACAAAGGCCATTGCAGAACAGTAGCAGGGAGAGAAATTCCTGGGTCTTAAAATGGATGCTACTGTCAGGGTCTTTCTTCTCAAACTGAAAATGAAATGGGAAATTAGTGTGAGAACACTTATAGATGGGTAGTCGGTACAAGTGTACACACACTTCATACACACACACAATACAATCAGTACACACAATAATCCATTTAACACTGAAAATAAGAGGGATGGAATGTTCTGGAACTAAGAATCATTCTGCACACCATGTAGGGATTCAAGGAGAATGATAATAAAGTTTCATACACTCTCTAAAAAGTTTAATTTTCTGAAACTACTTTAACAACATACCTGCCTGTATCAATGACCAATATATATATATATATATATATATATATATATATATATATATATATATATATACATATATATATGCTGGTGGCAGATCGATAGTGAGTTATATACTTAAAGTTTCCTTTTCCGCCAGTTGTATTTTAGGTAGATTATATATTAGAACATGGTCAGAAAGAACTCCAAAATGGTTTAGGCAATGAAAAAATGGAAGAAAATATGAGATAGAATGGAAAATAATAGTATTCATTTATAGTTCCCATCATTTTTAGTTTCCAAATAAGAGAGAAACTTAATTTATTTGGTTAGTTGATTTGTTGATGGATGGATGTATGCATACATGCTTGATTGGTTCACTAGATGAGTAGATAACTGGTGGAGTTAACTGAGTTAACGTATAAAATATTTACATCGCTTTACCTTGGTACTGTGTAACATACAGGTAACACTTTTGTACTGTTTCACCTATTCATCCCCTGTTCTATATCATTGCTCTCCTCTTCCCATAAGTATAAAGTCTAAAACATTGACACTTAACATATGGTTATATGGCTAAATAATAAATCCAGACAGTGGTTTAGAGTCTCAAGTCTCCCATTTAACTAACTACTCACCATCTGGTGTGAACCAAAGTAGGTTATTTAGAATTGTTGTGCTGTGGTTTCCTCATGCTAAATTAAATAGTAATATGTATTGCATTAAATATTTGTGATAATTAAATTTTCTATTATAAATAATTTGGAACAATCCTTGCTCAAATGGTAAGCAGTATATGCTAGCCATTTTTATAAAAATCTATTTTTCTTTCTATATATACATTGTTTTATGTGGTTTATTGGTTTGTTTTATGTTGTTTGGATTTTGGGTTTGTTTGCTTGACATGACACCATTATTTATTCAATGTCTATGACATTTTCAGGATTATAGTCTGGAGAGAAGTGAGTTGTTTCTCCCTTCATGGCATCTTTTAGGACCAGGAATTAACTGTGATTTCTACAAACTGACTTTTTAGGTAGAAATTATTTTATGTGGAAATCACTCTCTCATTTTGGGATATAAGATTTTTTGAGGAAGTTTAAGTTTAAGAAAAATCAGGAAGTTGTTCTCAAAGAAGACTAGAGTGAGCAAAGAAACAAAAAGGCAGATACTACCTGTATTAGAACCTTTTGCTTCCAGGAGCTATAAAACTATAGAGAAGCAACATTCTGCACTTTCATTCTCTCCTTCCTGAACTGTAATTTAGATATACTCCTATGGATAATTTCTAATTTTAGGTATTAAATAAAAGTACTCCTTATGGGGCCAGAGAGATAGCATGGAGGTGGGGTGTTTGCCGTTCATGCAGAAGATCATTGATTCAAATCCCGGCATCCCATATGGTCCCCTGTGCCTTCCAGGAGCGATTTCTGAGCATGGAGCCAGGAATAACCCCTGAACACTGCCAGGTGTGACCCAAAACCAAAAGAAAAAAATACTCCTTATTACATTTAACCTTTTTGTATATTTGTTTTATTGCACCACATCTTGTGCCTCTCAGGGTTACTCCTGGCTCTGTGCTCAGAAATTGCTCCTGGCAGGCTCAAGGATCATATGGGATGTCAGGAATCAAACCCAGATTCATCCTGGATTAGCTGTGTACAAGGCAAACACCCTACTACTGTGCTATCTCTCTGACATTAACCTTCTCTTTTTTCATTTCTACAGAATCAACCTACAGACACCAAGCAACTATTGATGATGAAGTTGTCACCATGGAAATACTAGATACTGCGGGTCAGGTGAATATGGACTTCACTAAAAAAGTTTCTATACAAAATAAAAATGATGCTTTTAATATGAACAAAGTTAAGAGACATCTACAATCTGCAAATGATGCAGAATTTTCTCTTTAACCTATTTTATATATTACCATCTTTGCAACAGCCTGTGTATGCATCATTAAGTAAGTCAACCAGTATTTCAAGGGGAGTTTTTTTTTACATGACATGTTAATAGTTTTTATATTCCAATGATTTGAAGTGCCTCATTTAATGGGTATCTTTAATGAAAAAGTTCTTAAAGGTACACATACATGATGTGAATCTGTTAAGAGACTTAATAAATATTATGTTTCAAACTTAAATAGATTAAAACATTTTGTTATGAATAATCTGGAAATATCTCCTGTAACATTCTTTCTAGATTTTACCACAACCTATTCAAAATTAAAAACACATCATGAAACTATTAGAGAAACTAATATAAATCTGTTGTATAGGTCAACTAGTTCTAAAATTACAAAAGAATTCATAGATAAGTTTAGTTCCTAAGATATAAATTAATTAAATTGTCCTTGGATTAACTTAATTCAGAAATGTTCCTGTCACTAAGACTGTAGTTTACGAAAAGTGTTATGGCAAGGAAAAGAAAAGAAATTGTGCGGAGGAGGAGAAAGACAGATGTTAAATATCAGGAGATAGGAGCCAAGAAGACTCAGGTGCTGTGTTTGTGGTGAAAAAAAAAAGTTCAGAACTAAATATTCCACACCACAGGGCCAACAACAATGAAATCATGAGGCCCAAACTTTAATAACCAGACTTAAAAATATTTCTTTTTGATGATGGGAGATTTCAGCAGAGGGTAATAGGATGGACTCTGGGAATATTGGTGGAAAGATGTTGACGCTGGTAGTGGGATTGGTGCTGAAACATTGTATGCCTAAAATTTAACTGTGAATAGTTTTGTAAATCACAATGCTTTAAAAATATTTTTAAAAGAATTTACTTTGCCTTTTCATCTCCCTCACCTTGCTACAGAGACCTTACCTAATACCCAGAACTAATTCTAGAAAGAGGCTGTGGAGAGTATGTACTGTAATAATCCTTACAGATAGTAAAAGTAATGCATTTACAAAGCACACATCTAACCTTCTCATATAGTGTCTAAGATCACCCTCTTTCCAATGAGTTCCTGACATTATTAGAATATAACACTTTGTAGTGTTTATATTAGAAATATGATACAAAAAAGAAAATACTGGTTTTTAAGTTAATGCACCATTTAATTTTTGTCCCTAACACAGCTTAAAAACTGTTATATGAAAGAAAAGATTAAAACCAAAAACAAAAGCAAAACTATTGACTACGCTATCCTTTTCATTTTGATCATTTCAAAGTAGCATAAGAGTTTGTTGCATATTTTCTAATTCATTATTCATGGCAAAAACAAAAACCTCAGAAACAATGGCTCAAACTAGAACTAAGAATTTAGTATGATGCTAATTTCTTTATAATTACAGAGTTTATGATCTAGAGCAGTTTCCTAAAAGTGAGAGAGGAATGGCTATGATCCTGGGGACAATATGTGTGTTAGCTTAAAGAAGGAGTATTTCCAGGAGAGTTCTGGGTGACTGTTTTTCTTTCAGAAAAGGGGGTGGTAAGCCACATAGGTTTGGGAAACCGTGAACTCGGAAGAACCAAAGAAAAATGAAAAGCTAAGGCTTGTGCCATTAGGAAATGTTTTCTTCCAGCACATTGGCTGACTTCCTGCATGCATCCGCCATCCACATCAGTGTGGAATGGAAGCATGATGTAGCCTTCGGTTATACCAGGACCTTCTCACATCCCTAGATGCAAGAAATAGTCATCCATGAATTCTTTTG